>SMDT01003210.1:0-261396 GCA_005392925.1 Aquilaria sinensis | reverse complement strand
GTAACCTCCTTACTATGGTTTGAAAAAGCATAATGGCTAGAACGAGGCAGCCTAGTAATGGCGTAAGAGGGAAGAAAGAATTTTTTCTTCCACCTCTCTAACTTTGCAGGGGTGGTGCAACAAGGATGGGCTAAAAGAGGCTGCCAGCTCTCAGGAATGGGCATTTTCGACATGAAAACGAGTTTGAAAATGGAAGAAAACAGTTTCCAGAGAAAAACTCAAAAGAACAGAGGGATCAAAACACTCTGGAAAACAAAAACCCACGAAAAGATTTGCCAAAATCTGAGGACGCCGTCGTGAAAGTTGGCTGGAAAAGCTCTGATTAAGGTAGCTCCGCCACAGAAAGCAAGAAAGTGAAAGAACAGGGGCAAAGCAGAGAAAAGAGCAGAGAAAAAGCAAAGGAACTTATGATGGAATGGGCTATTTATAAGCCAGAGGTGGGTAACCGAAACATCGTCATAAGTACCCTTTTGAGGCGAACCGTCGCCGTAACTGCACCTGAAACTGAAACGGAGCGCCCTCTGTAACTGACGCGACTCTCCTCCAATGGCAAAATGTCACGTGTCAACCGCTGCGCAAAAAATGGGGGACACATCCCCCAAACGTCCCTTGAAAACTGGGACACGTCTTCTGACATCCCTGGAAAACTGGGACGCGCCGCTCAGACTGACACGCTTGGCCAAACAGACCTGCAGAAACAAAGAGCAGGCCAACTCGAGGACGCCAAGAGACAGGCTATGGCCAAACAACCCATAGGAACCTCCGGGCTCGAAGTGTATCTTCTGCACAGGCCAAAGACACAAAAGAACAGGCCAAGGCCGAAGAGCCCATGATCTTCGGGCAAAAGGCGCATCCTCGGAACAGGTTAAGCTTCCAAAGAGACTCCCATAAACAACCTCGGAAAGAGATGCAAAACCGAAGTCTTCACTTCGGCTTTCCAAATGGGGGCATGTGATAGCCAAACGCTATCGCCTCTATCTGGCCGAACTCCCTGCCACAAGAATGGCCAGAAGAAGCTGGCGCTACCCGAGAAAAGGTGTGATCATGCACCTCGGGAGATAGCCGAAGAGCTCCGAGCCCGGCACGCCAGGAAAACCCGAGGACACTACTTGCCCCCCCAAGGTTGTGAACAGATCACCTTCGGAAAAACGGCACCAGACATAGCGAGCCGAACATGATATCCCCGAAGGCGAAACTCCCTGAAACTGGGAACCCCCGAACTGAGGGCTTGTTTCCCGAAGAGGCTCTGTCCGTACCAAAGGACGACCTCACCCAGGGACCTCGGGAGTACGGCAGGAGCATTTATGGAAGCATTTAAGGAAGCCTCTGACACGTCCTTTCACAGACGTCACAAGCCGCCTCAAAAGGCGCTCTGACACACAGACGCCATCAGAATCACATCATAGCCCATCTTAGCACATGGCTCAAGGCAACCTGCTACCAGCTATCTGTCTCCTACGCCCAGAAATTCAGGAACATCCGACCGAACACGTGTCGCGATCTGAACGGGCTAGGCACTCCTATAAATACCAGGAATTAATACTTGGCAGGAGGTTGGTTGGCAAAACACTGCTCCCACACTATGAGAAAATTACCAGGCGAGACTCTTCAGCCCTGTGTGCTATTACCTTAACCTTTTTCTCAGCCACCACTGACTTGGGCGTCGGAGGCTCCCCCCCCGGAAAAACACTCCGGGGGCCTCCTAACCCTTTGTTTCTGAGCTTTCAGGCACACTCCCTTGGGCGATCCATCCTCCAGGCATTCTTCCTCCCAGAGTTCTCTCCACTAGTCATCATGACTTTAAACGATGAGGCCCCCGGCCATCAGATGAGACATAAGAGGTTGCCAGCTCTCGGGAATAGGCATAGTTGACCGAAAAATGACCTCAGAAAAAGGGATAAATGATTTCAGAAAGAGGAAAAATGACTTCGGGAAGTGAAAAGAAAAACAGAAACTGAAGGAACTCTAGAAATCAGAACCCACCAAAAGTCTTGCCGAAGTCTGGGTTTGAGGAAGCCGTCGTGAAAGATCGCCTCGCTCCACCGCTAAGACCGCTGCACAAAAGGAAGAAAAAGTGAGAGCAAAGTAAGAGCAAATAAACACAAATGAAGAGTATGACAGGAGGAAGGCCTACATAGATCGAGGAAAGGCAGCCAAAAGGGCGTCATAATTGCTGCGCGAAGGCAAAATGTCACCATAATCGCCCCTCGCGTGCGAAAAGGCGTGCCTATCCCAGCTGATCACTGCCATGTGTTGCCCGTCACGAGAAACTAGGACACATTTTCTGACATCCAGAAAACCCAGGCACATTGCTCGAGACTGATGATAGCTAAACGCTATCGCCTCAATCTGGCCGAACTCCCTGCCACAAGAATGGCCAGAAGGACTGGCGCTACCCGAGAAAAGGTGTGATCGTGCACCTCGGGAGATAGCCGAAGAGCTCTGAGCCCGGCACGCCAAGAAAACCCGAGGACACTACTCGGCCCCCCAAGGTTGTGAACAGATCGCCTTCGGAAAAGCGGCACCAGACATAGCGAGCCGAACATGATATCCCCGAAGGCGGAACTCCCTGAAACTGGGAACCCCCGAACTGAGGGCTTGTTTCCCGAAGAGGCTCTGTCCGTACCAAAGGATGACCTCACCTAGGGACCTCGGGAGTACGGCAGGAGCATTTATGGAAGCATTTAAGGAAGCCTCTGACACATCCATTCATAGACGCCACAATCCGCCTCAAAAGGCGCACTGCCACGCTGACGCCATCAAAATCACATCATGGCCCGTCTCAGCACATGGCTCAAGGCAACCTGCTATCAGCTATCTATCTCCTACGCCCAGAAATTCAGGAACATCCGACCGAACACGTGTCACGATCTGAACGGGCTAGGCGCTCCTATAAATACCAGGAATTAAATACTTGGCAGGGGGCTGGTTGGCAAAACACTGCTCCCACACTCTGAGAAAATTACCAGGCGAGACTCCTCAGCCCTTTGTGCTATTTCCTCTGCCTTTCTCTCAGCCAACCACTGACTTGGGCGTCGGAGGCTCCCCCCCCCGGAAAAACACTCCGGGGGCCTCCTAACCCTTTGTTTCTGAGCTTTCAGGCACACTCCCTTGGGCGATCCATCCACCAGGCGTTCTTCCTCCCAGAAGTCCCTCCACCAGTCATCATGACTATAAACGATGAGGCCCCTGGCCATCATTTGGCGCCGTCTGTGGGAACCCGCTCTGAGATCGCCGTCGTTGAGACTCGGCGTTCTAAGGACAAGGGACTCCCAAGGTCCCCGTCCACGCCTGAGATACAACCGGTTGCTGAGCAAACACTCCCAGGGACTTCTGCGCCTGAGGAAGACCGCCCTCTGGTAGTCACCATGAGCTTCTTGAGGGACTTTCAGCGTTCGGTCGTTGCCGAAGTGACCCAGCAGATCGACCGAAGGTGGCCACAGCAAGCACGGGCCCAGAGACCCCCCTCACCAACACGCCCTCGGGAGAGAAGCCCCAAGTCTACACATCGCAGCTTGAACGGGGAGTGGAGACCCTCGCGAAGAATCATCCACAGAAGATATAGCCCTCGGGAAATGGCCTGTGGGACAAACCGGGTCCAAGCGACCGAGAGTCTCACAGCGAAGCAGTTCGTCGCCTGAGGCGAGGTCCTTGTCCCCTCAGCGCCGAACTCGCCCCCCGAAGAGGCGCCGACGATCTTCATTCCCTGAAGAAGGCCCTAGCGCCACAGTGCTTATGGAGAGGATACTAGCACGGCTGGACAGAGTGGAGAAAACAAGTGGCCAGAAAACCCGTTTGGGCCAGACTCTCTGGAACATGCTGCGAAGATGACTCCCCATTCATTCAGGCCGTTGTTGAGGCAGCCATGCCAGGTGACTTCAGAGTACCTCGGTTGGAAATTTATGATGGCCGTACTGATCCACAGGCCCATCTGACGAAGTACAGACGCAGCATGATAATGCACGGTGCTGACGACGCTACCATGTGCAAATGCTTCGAAGTCACCCTCACAGGGCCAGCCACGGCGTGGTACAATTCCTTGCCTCCAGGGACCATCACTGAGTTCCAGGAGTTGTCCACAGCCTTCACCCAGCAGTTCATTGGGAGCCGACCTACGGCGAAGATGCCTGTGCAGATGTTCGACATAGAGCAGAGGAACGGAGAAACCATCCGAGACTATGTTGAAAGATTCAACAGGGAAGCTCTGAGCGTCCCAGACTTCAGGCCCGAAATCCGCATTCTTGCCATGACACGAGGCCTTCGGCGAGACTCACAGCTGTTCTACGAGTTCTCAAAGGACCCCCCGGAGACCCTCGGAGAATTTTACCGAAGAGCAGAACAGCACATGACCGCCGAAGAACTAAGAATGGCTGGGCCGAAGTCTGATCACCACCGTGCCGAAGAGTCCAGTCAACAAGCTCGGCATCCGACCGAACACGCAGGACGACCTCGGAGGATGCGAGGAAGGAAACCTCAAAGTTTTACACCATTGAGCACCACACGGACCAACATTCTCATGGCGCTGGAAAGGCAAGGGACGCAGATTCGGCGGCCAAGGGCCATGACCGCCGATAACAAAAAGAATGCCAAGAAGTTCTGCCAGTTTCATCGCGACCACGGTCATGACACCGAAGATTGCTTCCAGCTGAAGAAGTACATAGAGTCGCTGATAAAACAGGGCCAACTTCGGAAATACCTGAGGATGCCATCCCCGAAAGGCAGAAAAATGGAGGAACAAAGGGCCGAAGATGAGGACTATGACTCCGACAGGCGGAGAAATAGAAGTCCAAAAAGGCGCCCTCCACCTCCAGCAGGGGTTATCCAAACCATCACCACGGGGCTCCCATCCTCGGAAAGAAAGCGGAAAGGCCAGAGAAATTGCAGTCATGGAGTATCAAAGTCCATCAAAGAAGCTGGCTCGCAAAGATGGCTCCACCGTCGTCTTCCCCCACGACGATCCGCTGCTGATTATGGCGAGAATAGGGAACTGGGACGTCAAAAGAGTGTTGCTTGATGATGGCTCAAAAGCTGACGTCCTATTCTCGCACCTGCTGCCGAGCTTGGGCATCTCCAGCAGCGAACTGAAGCCTGTCACCTCGCCCACTTTTGGGGTTGGACCATCCGAACTCCCCGTCCTCGGATGGATCGATCTCCCGCTGATGATGAAAGGGACTTCGGTGAACGGAGCAGCTGAGTTGTACTCTTCCACAATGGCGAGATTCATCGTCATGGACGTCCCGTCCTCGTACAACGCCATCCTTGGAAGGCAGACAATGGGGAACCTGCACATTCGCCCTGATGTGAAGTACTTGACTGTCACATTCGCCACCAAGGATGGAGATGCAGAGGTCTTCATAGACCAAGCCGAGGTAAGAAAGGTGTTTGTGAAAGCACGAAAAGCTCCGGCAAGCAACCTCGCGCAAACGATGGAGGCAAAGGCGCCAGAAAAAGGCAAAGAAGAAGATCTCGCCAAAGCAGAAACGGAAGCAGTAGATCTTGTCCCAGGACAATCTACCCGAATAGGGAAGAGCTTGGCCGAAGGTGACAAGGAAAAACTTGTATCCTTTCTGCTGAAAAATAAAGATCTGTTTGCCTACTCGCCGAAAGATATGCCGGGGGTAAACCCTGGCATAATACAGCATAGCCTCAAAGTAAGCCCGGAAGCAAAACCTGTCCGGCAAAAGAAACGGAGCATCTCAGCCCACAAAAGCAACTTTGTCAAAACCGAAGTCCAGCGTCTCCTAGATGCTGAAGTTATCAGGGAGGTCAAGTACCCCGAATGGTTAAGCAACGTGGTCATTGCCACAAAAGAAGGTAGCAGCAAAACTCCGGATGTGCATCGACTTCAGAAACTTGAACGATGCTTGCCCGAAAGACTCATACCCTCTGCCGCCAATAGATCAACTGGTAGATTCAACTGCTGAATATGGGCTCCTAAGTTTCCTAGATGCCTTCAGTGGCTACCATCAGATAAGGATGGACCCCGAAGATGAAGAGAAGACTGCCTTCATCACCGAGGGAGGAACATATTGCTATATCAGGATGCCCTTCGGGCTCAAAAATGCAGGAGCCACCTACCAGAGGCTGATGAACAAGGTCTTCAAAGACCAAATGGGGAGAAACATGGAGGTGTATGTTGATGATATGATAGTCAAGAGCAAGCTGCCTGGCTACCACGTTGCAGATTTAGAGGAAACCTTCCAAAAGCTCAGAGCCTTCGGGATCCGCCTTAATCCTGAGAAGTGCATCTTCGGGGTGACCTCGGGAAAATTCCTTGGGTACATGGTATCCGAAAGAGGCATCGACGCTAACCCCGAGAAGATTAAGGCTCTGCTTGAGTTCCGAACTCCTGCCACAGTCAAAGACGTGCAGAGACTCACCGGAAGAATAACCTCTCTGAGCAGGTTTATTTCCAGGTACGGAGATAGGTGTCGACCTTTCTTCAAAGTCCTCACAAAGGCAGCAAAAATGGAAGGCAACCTCGGAAGGAATGATCATCCTTGGGATGAAGATTGCCAAAAGGCCTGGGAAGAACTCAAAGTCTACTTGGCCAGCCTGCCGACTCTGCGACAACCTCGGGAGGAAGAGCCCCTCGTACTCTACCTCGCCGTCACAGAAAAAGCTGTGAGCTCGGTCCTCATGAAAGAAGAAGGGCCAAAGCAATGGCCGGTCTACTATGTCAGCAAGTCCCTGCATGGCGCCGAAGTCAGGTACCCTTTGCTTCAAAAAGCTATATACGCCTTGGTGCTTGCAGGGAGAAGGCTGCGACCATACTTTCAGGCTCACCCCATCATCGTCCGAAGTAGTCTGCCACTACGGGATGTCATGAAGAGAGTTGATCATTCGGGAAGGCTCTCCAAGTGGTGCATAGAGCTGGGCGAACACGAAATCACGTATGAGCCTCGGAAGGCCATAAAAGCCCAAGCACTGGCAGATTTTATCGCCGAAATACCCACCACTGAGGAGAGCCATTCAGATCCAAAAGAGGGTGAGCCAGAATGGACCTTGCACGTAGACGGAGCCTCGGGGTCCGAACACCAGGGAGCTGGAGTAATTATCAGGGGCCCCGAAGGCCTGGAGGTAATGAAGGCTATCAAGTTCAGCTTCAACGTCACCAACAATGTAGCTGAGTATGAAGCCCTCATAGCGGGATTACGCTTGGCCAGAAAGATTGGCGTGAGAAACTTAAAGGCTCACAGCGATTCCCAGCTGGTAGTTCGGCAGACGGCAGGAGATTATGGGGCGAAGGACCCAATCTTGGCAAAATACCACGAGCTGGTAGCAAAGCTCATCCAAGAGTTTGACGCCGTACGGATCGAAAATGTACCTCGGCGGAATAACACTGAGGCAGATTGCTTGGCGAAGTCAAAAACATACACCGAGGTGCTAGACCATCCGAGCATCTCAGTGCTGAGCATAGCGACCTCGGGAACAGGGTGGAAAGATCCAATAAAAAGATACCTCGCAGAGAATTTGCTCCCCGAAGACCCCGGCGATGCTGTAAGACTGCGAAGACGCTCCGGAAGATTCTTCCTGATTGGCGAAGAGTTATACCGGCAGGGATATGCGAATCCGCTGCAAAGATGTGTGGAATGAAGAGGATACTGAAATGGTCCTTGAAGAAGTTCACGAAGGCATGTGTGGTTCACACATTGGAACTGATGCCCTTGCAGCAGTGATACTCCGCCAAGGATACTTCTGGCCTACCCTGAGAAAGGACGCAAGACAGTTCGTCCGGAAATGTGGTAGCTGCCAGAGACACGCGAAAATCCAGAGGACACCCTCGGAAATGATAACTCCGGCAGACTATCCTTGGCCCTTCGCAGTCTGGGGTATAGACCTTACTGGGCCACTCCCCACAACACCCGGAGGCGTGAAATTCTGCGTGGTAGCAGTGGACTATTTCTCAAAATGGGTGGAGGCAGAACCACTAGCAACTATCTCGGCAAAAGAAGTGCAGAAGTTCGTATGGAAGAACATCGTATGCAGATTTGGCATACCGAGGGTACTAGTAGCTGATAATGGATCCCAATTCATAGACAAAGGATTCCAGGAATTTATCCACAACCTCGGAATAAAGATGCACTTCGCCCCAGTAGCTCACCCCCAAAGTAACAGGCAGGTGGAAGTATCGAACAGGACCATAAAAGATGGCCTGAAAAAGAGACTGGGAGAAGCAAAAGGGAAATGGCCAGGAGAACTCCAAAGCGTATTGTGGAGCTACCGAACGACGCCCCGAAGGGCCACAGGGGAAACTCCCTTTTCACTAGTCTTCGGGACAGAGGCCATTATCCCAGTCGAGATAGTCAGACCATCAATACGGGTGCAAGTATTTGATGAAGGTGGAAACGACCTCGGCCTCAGAACCAAGCTCGACCTCGTCGGCGAACACAGAGAAATAGCCGAGCTGAGAAGAAAAGCTTTTCAGCAAAGAGTGGCCGCGGCTATAAACTTACGGGCCAGGCCAAAAGAAATCAAGAAGGGAGACCTCGTTCTCCGAAAGGCTGACTTTGCACCCCGAAGGCCGTCCCACGGAGTACTTCGCGCAAACTGGGAAGGACCTTATCTGGTTCTCGCCGAAGTACGAAAAGGCGTGTACAAACTTGGCGACGCCGAAGGCGTAGAATTGAAAAATACTTGGCACTCAGACGCCTTGAAAAAATTCTACGCCTAAGATGAAGCGGAGGAATTGTAAGTACAGAATGCTCTTAAGGAAAGTTCTTAAGTATCCAAAATTGTGCAAAGCAGAATTCCGCGAAGATGCTCGCCAAGATAAAGCGTAGATATGACTAAAAGCGTAGATATGGCTTTCCGAAGTCCCTTGAGCCATCACGCTCGGGAAAGATGGAAAACAAAAATCTCGCAGAAGTACTCGCCATAGCCAGCGCAGAGATAATTTTCCGAACTCCCTTGAGCGAACGTGCTCGGGAAAATGGAAGTGAAAAATCTCGCGGAAAAAGTCGGAAAACATGCTCGGGACAACTGGAAAAACAAAAATTTTGACTGAAGTTTTCCGAAGTCCCTTGAGCAAACATGCTCGGGACAAAACAACAAAAATTTGACTGAAGGTTTTCCGAAGTCCCTTGAGCAAACATGTTCGGGAAAAATTGGAAATGCAAAAGCCTGCAAAAAAACTTAGTCAAATTTTTTCAGACTTTCCAGAATGTCTCTCGAGTAAACGCACTCGGGACAAAGGAAGGTAAAAAAGTTTCTTTGATCGCAGGTTTTCCGAAGTCTCTTGAGCGAACGTGTTCGGGACAATGGAAATAGAGAAAGTTGAAGAAACACTTATCCAAAAAATCTTCATTAAAGAGCAAAGCTGCTGTACAGAGGAAGTGCCCGAAGAAGGAGTACAAAATAAAAGGGAAGGAAAAGGGGCCCTAAAATAGCCTAAGGGTTCGCGGCGTCCCAAGAGCCACTCGTTTGCTTGCCCTTTTCCACCACCTTTGGCGCTGGAATTGGAGGAGGAAGTTTCAGATGTTCAACCTTGGACCATTTCCACCGAGGTCCCCCAGGAATGTTTAAACCCTCTAGAAAAGAGAGGTCCAGATCTGGGAACCTCTGGAGAACCTGGTGCCGAGCAAGGCAGAAGCCGTCCTGGAAGGCGACCTTGTTCATTTGATCAGACTTGTTCTTCTTAAGCTCAAGGTCATCAAGCTCATCCTTCAGATCCTCGATCTCCTCTTCCAGCACCTTTATCTGTTCCTCCCCCTTCGACCCTTTCTTCAAAAACTGGACCTCGGCTTGAAGGTCGCTCTTCTCAGACAAAAGCGTGACTATGATATTCTCATTTTTTGCCTTGTCTTGGAGAAGGTCTTGGTTTGCAGCGCGCAGCCCCGCCACATGATCACGAAGGTCGGCAATCTTCAGGGAGGAGTCCGCCTTCAAGTTTTCCTTTTCCTTTCGGAACTCCTCCCGAAGGGTGGCAGCTTCCTCCTTCGCAGCATCTGCCAGCTGCTGGTTCTTGGCTGTCAATTCCGAGCACGTCGCTTTCGCCTTTTCTTGGGCCTCTGAGGCCGAAGCTCAGAATGCCGTCTGCCTGGCTACCCGAACTCGGAGAAAGCCGGCGTACCCCAGCAGCTGCAAAGGAGATAAAACGCAAGGTCAGTAAGAGCCAAACACTTAGGAAAAAATTGAAAGGGAAGAGTTGTGAAGGATATACCTGAGCAGCATGCTCGGTGATCTTTGCGGCAAGGGTGTTATCCCCCGGATGGGCCGCCGCTATAGCCTTGAAGGAGGCCTCGGTGAGCACCCCCTTCGAAATCTGCTTCGCCATTTCAGGACAGTCCTCGGAGTACAAGTTCATGTCCTCCGTGAATGTCCAGAAAGGCTCCTTTGGTATCTTCCCTTGCGGGACTTTGGCGTCGCGACGGGCCCTCGCCTCCGCGTGTTCGGCCGCCCAGTTTGGGGTAAGTAACTCCCCTGCAGGGCGAAAAAGAGAAACAGGTGTTCGGCCGGCCCAGTTCGGGGTAAGTAACTCCCCTGCAGGGCGAAAAAGAGAAACAGGTCAGAGACAAAGGCAATTCCAGAAAAAACAAAGGAAGTACACTTTGTCTGGAAACAAACCTGGCGGGACCTCGACAACATCGCCCTCGGAGTCCTCGGCCTCCTCGGCCGAAATGCCCTTGCCCTTCTGCTTGCGCCGCTCCTCGGCAGAAGGTACTTCTACCACTACATCAAGGAGGGCCTGCGACGCAGTAGGACTTTGAGGAGGGACGTCGGTTGGAGGGACCTCGGAAGCAGCAGCCTCAGACGCCGGAACCTCGGCTGTCCCAGGCTCCTCGGCAGTCTCCTCGGGAATTTCTTCTAGAGGAACCTGAGCAGCTCTCTTCGCCCGTTTCCTCGAAGGTCCCGCCCGCGCCAGTAGACTTCCGCCTTCGGGAAGCCGCCTTCTTCGTCTGATCGCCCTTCTCCACTTGGCCGGTGAAAAGGGACTTGTAATAGGCGGCAGTCCCGTCGCCCATCTCTGAAAAAGGAGAGAAACATCAGCGTAAGTCCGAGGAAAAAACAGCAAAGGAGTAGAAGATGACTCACTTTCGGCAAGCGTTTCGAAAGAAATCTCCTCCTTAAGAAGCTTGACCAACCAGGAATCTTTCCCGGCGATGGCAGGAGCTGGCATCCCGAGGTCAGTCTTGTGCTCCTTTACCACCTTTAGTTCCCGAAGGACCTCTTCGGTCATCAACTTCCAGTTGATTGGAAAAGGGTAAAGGGCGCGCGGAGCGACCTCGGGATCCCAGTCAGAGACAGCCCGAATGCGGGCGTCGAAATCCGCGAACACGGGAGCCAACTCTGGGGTCAGCAGCATCCTCGGATCAACAACGTCCACATCCAGTGTTCCCTGAGCCCATTTGGTCGGAACGTACGACCAGGCCTCGTCCATCTTCAGGAAGAAGAACTTCTGTTGCCACCCCCGCCAGCTATCCTTAGTGGCGAAGGTGAACATGAATTTCTTGCTCCCGGATCCCCGAGGTAGCATGAAATAGAAGCCACCCTTCGGGACCACAGAGAGCTTGTAGTACTGCATAAAGATTATAAAATGGGGTTCTATCCCGAAGACGCCACACATGCAGAGGTAGGCGTTAAAATAGCAGAACGAGTTCGGGGGAAGCTGGTTCACAGCAATGCCATGAAATTTGCAGAACTCGCACACCATCTTCGGGGGAGGATACCGAAGACCGGCCTTCAGCTGGGCTCGAAAAACGGTAACCTCCTTACTATGGTTTGAAAAAGCATAATGGCTAGAACGAGGCAGCCTAGTAATGGCGTAAGAGGGAAGAAAGAATTTTTTCTTCCACCTCTCTAACTTTTCAGGGGTGGTGCAACAAGGGTGGGCTAAAAGAGGCTGCCAGCTCTCAGGAATGGGCATTTTCGACATGAAAACAAGTTTGAAAATGGAAGAAAACAGTTTCCAGAGAAAAACTCAGAAGAACACAGGGATCAAAACGCGCTGGAAAACAAAAACCCACCGAAAGATTTGCCAAAATCTGAGGACGCCGTCGTAAAAGTTGGCTGGAAAAAAAGCTCTGATTAAGGTAGCTCCGCCACAGAAAGCAAGAAAGTGCAAGAACAAGGGCAAAGCAGAGAAAAGAGCAGAAGAAAGAGCAAAAGGAACTTATGATGGAATGGGCTATTTATAAGCCAGAGGTGGGTAACCGAAACATCGTCATAAGTACCCTTTGCAGGCGAACCGTCACCGTAACTGCTCTCTGCACCTGAAAAGGCGCGCCCTCTGTAAACGACGCGACTCTCCTCCAATGGCAAAGCGCCACGTGTCAACCACTGCGCAAAAGTAGGGGACACGTCCTCCAAACGTCCCTTGAAAACTGGGACACGTCTTCTGACATCCCTGGAAAACTGGGACGCGCCGCTCAGACTGACACGCTTGGCCAAACAGACCTGCAGAAACAAAGAGCAGGCCAACTCGAGGACGCCAAGAGACAGGCTATGGCCGAACAGCCCATGACCTTCGGGCAAGAGGTGTATCTTCGGCACAGGCTCCGCCTCGAAGACACCAAAGAACAGGCCAAGGCCGAAGAGCCCATGATCTTCGGGCAAAAGGCGCATCCTCGGAACAGGTTAAGCTTCCAAAGAGACTCCCATAAACAACCTCGGAAAGAGATGCAAAACCGAAGTCTTCACTTCGGCTTTCCAAAGGGGGGCATGTGATAGCCAAACGCTATCGCCTCTATCTGGCCGAACTCCCTGCCACAAGAATGGCCAGAAGAAGCTGGCGCTACCCGAGAAAAGGTGTGATCATGCACCTCGGGAGATAGCCGAAGAGCTCCGAGCCCGGCACGCCAGGAAAACCCGAGGACACTACTTGCCCCCCCAAGGTTGTGAACAGATCGCCTTCGGAAAAGCGGCACCAGACATAGCGAGCCGAACATGATATCCCCGAAGGCGGAACTCCCTGAAACTGGGAACCCCCGAACTGAGGGCTTGTTTCCCGAAGAGGCTCTGTCCGTACCAAAGGACGACCTCACCCAGGGACCTCGGGAGTACGGCAGGAGCATTTATGGAAGCATTTAAGGAAGCCTCTGACACATCCATTCACAGACGCCACAATCCGCCTCAAAAGGTGCCCCGCCACGCTGATGCCATCTGAATCACATCATGGCCCGTCTCAGCACATGGCTCAAGGCAACCTGCTACCAGCTATCTGTCTCCTATGCCCAGAAATTCAGGAACATCCGACCGAACACGTGTCGCGATCTGAATGGGCTAGGCACTCCTATAAATACCAGGAATTAATACTTGGCAGGAGGCTGGTTGAAAAAACACGGCTCCCACACTCTGAGAAAATTACCAGGCGAGACTCCTCAGCCCTTTGTGCTATTTTCTCTGCCTTTCTCTCAGCCACCACTGACTTGGGCGTCGAAGGCTCGCCCCCTGGAAAAACACTCCGGGGACCTCCTAACCTTTTGTTTCTAAGCTTTCAGGCACTCTCCTTTGGCCGATTCAATCCACCAGGCGTTCTTCCTCCCAGAAGTCTCTCCTCCAGTCATCATGACTCTGAACGATGAGGCCCCTGGCCATCAACTGACACGCCTAGTTTCAAGATGTGTCAATCCACTAACTTATGGCAGGAAAAGTGAACAAGTTGGGAATCTCGAGAATACCGAAGGGTGGGCGGATGACACCTGTCCGAACAAGGCTTATCACCTAGGTGGCAAAATGCCTTACCGGCCGACGTCGTACCCCGAGTGTAAATCCGTAAGGTCTGGGGTTCAAAGGCTCCGTGCCGCCCTGTTTGACGGAAAACAAACATACTACTACGTGGGCCTCAGGGAGTCCACGAGGTCGTCCTGTCAAAACTGCCACTTGAGCGATTGACGGACTCCAGAAGAAGCTACTTGCCAAAGTCTCAAATTAGGCTTTCCAAGGGGGCATGTGATAGCCAAAGAACTATCGCCCTAATCACCCACCGACCACGGGAAAGAAAGGGTCAGACACCTGAGGCATACGACCTCGGAAAGGACTCTGGAGTGAAGGAAATCATATACTTGAGGCACACGACCTCGGTAGCTCGCCAAATCCAACTTTGGGAGGCAGCGCAGTGCCTCCATCGGGAAGGCGACCGAACCAACTTTGGGGGAGAAAGGCCCCCGAAGATGGAGACGCCGAAGTTCCAGCCTGACTCCAGAAGGCTCCTCACCCCGAGGTGAGACATCAACCAAAGGGACCTCGGTTGTATGGCAAGAGCTATCAAGGAGTCTCTGACACTCTACTCACATACATCTCTGACACGCCACCTTCAGACACGCTCTGACACGCCGTCGTAGTCCGATGTCCTGTCACGAAGGGCTACAGCTCACGGCCCGAGGAGCCTGCAGGTGGCTAGGGGCCCCCGCGCCCAGAAATACGAATGCCATCCGACCATACACGTGCCACACACGTGTCACCATCTGAAGGGGTCACCCTCTTTCTTTTATACAAGGGAAATTATCACAAAAAGGGGGGGCTCCGGGGAAGAGAGACCTTCCCCCTGGGAAAAAGGGACCGAGAGAGACCGAAAAATAGAGGACTCCCTCCTCTCTCCACCTAAAAACTCTCCATTTTGCCCTCAGAAAGACACGCCAGGCAAGCGTCTCTTGTGCTTATTACTACGTCTCTCTCTCTCTCTCCCTCTCGCTAAGCACTAACTTGGGCGTCGGAGGTTCGCCCCCCGGAAAACCACCCCGGGGGCCTCCTAACCCCTGTTTTCTGAGTGTTTCTGGTAGGTCTCCCTGAAGGATTTCCGTTCCAGATTCTCCCTCGCACCGGAGGTACCTCCTGTCACCACTTTGTCACGGGGACAAGAAGCTGCCGGCCATCACCTGAGGTTATCCGCCCTGGACGCCTTCCCCCTGGACTAGCCTGCACCTCCAAGACCCCCTGCTGCCCTCACCACTGCACACGGTGGAGATGCTAGCTCCGCACTACCGGACCGCATCAAGTGGCTCCCCTATCCTTGTGGCAACCATGTTTACTTCCCGCATTGATGACTCATCAGAAAGCACATATAAAGATCATAGGTATTTCAATGGTACTTGACACTAGCAGTTGACCAAACTGAGTTCATGTATGTAGATGCATGCCATGAAACTATATGTTACGTACATTTACAAACCATGCTCTGATACCAACTTTTGTTACCCACTCATGGTAGTACAATTATAGTGCCAAAATTCTGCATTTAGACTGCCAAGATTGGTATTATTCTATAGGCCATCAGAACACTAACCTTAGTGTGCATACCCAAGTGGCCCTTTTGGGCATTATGTAAACACATGCATATTGGTCCAACCATCACACACATACTCACATTTCATGCACACCATGGCAGCAAAGAAGGAAAACACTAGCACAATTCTTAATCTTGGCTACCACATACTAGGCAATCTTATTAAGTTCTAGTGACCACCTATTGCACATGTTGATAGCCAAAAGGCTATCACCCTCCAAACTCTCAAGCTCTAATGAAGCACCGCCCTCGAACAAGACGAGCATCACCCTCGAAAAATGTGAGCACCATCCTTGGGAAAAGAGGGTCCACAGTTCTTGACCCTCAGACCTCAGTAATCCACCATTACCCTCGGGAATAACAAGACTGACCTTAGAAAAATGGTACACTACCACCATCGGTAAAATGACCTGACCAACTTTGGGAAGAGTAGACTCACCATCCTCGGTAGGGGAAAACATCCTCCGAAGGGAATCCTCTGTGCTGAGGGGCCTTCCGAGTAACTGGGGTGACCTTAGCTAAAAGCTCTCATATCCCAAAGAGGTCTCTTTCACCGAAGGGGTCTTGTGAACATGACAAAAATGGTTAAGAAGCCTCTGACACAGAGACACGCACATGCCCCTAACAAACAGGCGTCCCACGGCCCTGAGTTCTAACTAGAATGGCCTATGGCCAGCTGGAGATCCCTACACCCGAAGGTATAGACCGCATCTGGCTAAACCCTTGTCATGATCTTAGCGAGCTGTGTCAAACAGACTTCTCCCAATCTCCTCCTATAAATACTTAGAGGAATGACCTTGGTAGGGACAGGGCATAACTCTCAAGACAACTCTACTCTTTGCTCTCCATTCACTACTCTTCACTTGCCAAATACTGACTTGGGCATCGGAGGCTCTTCCCCTCGAAACACACTCCGGGCACCTCCTAACCCCTGTTCTTTTGAGCGTTTCAGGCACTCTCACGTTGGAAGTCCCTCATTCAGACAGCCTCCACACCGGAAGTCCCTAGTTTAGGCCGTTATGTCATCCAATGAAGATGCCGATGAGCATCATTTTGCGCTGTCTGTGGGAATCCACCCTCAGGTAGCCATCGTTGAGACTCGGCGTTCTAAGGATAAGGAGCTCCTGAAGTCCCCATCCGCACCAGAGAATCAACTAGCAACTGAACAACCCACCGCAAGGACTTCCTTGCCTGAGGATGAATGTCCTCTAACGATCACGATGAGCTTCCTACTTGATTTTCAGCATTCTGTTGTGGCTGAAATGACACAACATTTAGACCAAAGGTGGTCACAACCACCTTCGGGCCGAAGGGCCTCTTCACCAACTCCGTGTCGGGAGAGAAGCCCGAAGTCCACTCACCGGAGTTCAGGGAGTAGGGACTTCCGTGACGTGTCCTCAATAGAGGACATACTCCCTAGAGGCCAACGTATTGGAGAAACGGGGTCCAAAGGGCTAGGACTTCCCGCCGATGAAGTTCATCACCAGAAGAGAGATCACAATCCCCTCGAGGGTGAAGTCACTCTCCGAAAAGGAGGCATCGTTCTCTATTGTCGGAGGCCTCTAGGTAGTAAGAAGAGCCCAGGGTCACCATCCTCATGGGAAAGATGCTAGAGAGGTTGGAGAAAGTGGAAAGGCAGGTGGCTTGGAAGCCTGTTTGGTCAAGGTTGTCGAAAACCTTCACCGGAGATGAGTCATTGTTTGTCTGAGCAATAGTTTAGGCACTTATGCCAAGCGACTTTCAGGTGCCTCGCTTAGAAACCTATGATGGGCGTAGTAACCCCTAAGCCCACTTGACCAAGTACAGATGTAGCATGGTGCTACATGGTGCCGATGACGCCACCCTTTGCAAGTGCTTTCAAGTCACCTTATCCGGCCTGGCAATGCGTCTACAACTCCCTCGCCCCTGGAACTAAATGAGTTTCCAAGAGCTATCCACGACATTCATGCAGCAATTCATCGATAGCAGGCCGATGGTAAAGATGCCTGTTCAGATGTTTGACTTACTGGAAAGGAATGGTGAGACCATTCGCATCTATGTTGAAAGGTTCAATCGTGAATCCCCGAGTATGCCAGACTTCTGCCTTGAAATACGCATCCTCACCATGATAAGGGACTTCGGAAGGCCTCACAACTTTTCTATGAATTCTCCAAGGATCCCCCAGACACCCTGGGGAATTCTACGGAAGGGCCAAGCAGTATATGACAACCGAAGAGCGGAGGATGGGGCGACCGAAGTTTGATCAACATCATCCTGAAGGCCAAAGTCACCAACCTCGGTATTCAGTCAAAGGCAGGGGAAGAACTTGGAAACAGAAGGGGAAAAGACCCATGTCATTTACTCCCCTGAACACCTCTAAAACAAAACATACTACTGGCCATGGAAAGGCAAGGCAACCCAATCCAGCGTCCGAAGGCCATGACTTCAGAAAATAAGAAAAATATGAAGAAATTCTACCAGTTCCGTTGGGATCATGAGCATGACACTGAGGATTGCTTCCAGCTGAGGAAGTACATCGTGTCTCTAATAAAGCAGGGCCAACTTTGGCGTTACCTACAGATGCCGTCCCCGAAAGGGAGAAGGGAAGAGGAAAGGAAAAGAGATGTTGCCGACTATGATTTTGATAGACGCCGGAATCGAAGTCCCAAAAGGCATCCACCACCTTCGGCAGGAGTAATCCAGACGATCACCATTGGGATACGCTTGGTTGAAAGGAAAAGAAAAATATGGGAAATCACAGTGATGGAGTTCGGTCACCAGTCGAACAAGCTTGTTCAGAAAGATGGATCCACCATGATATTCCCTCATGATGACCCACTCCTAATCATGGCAAGGATAGAGAGTTGGGATGTCAAAAGAGTACTCCTTGATGATGGTTCTAACGTCAACATCGTATTCTCTCATCTGCTGCTGAATTTGGGTATCTCAAAAAGCGATCTCAAGCTTGTTACCTCCCCTACCTTTGGGGTAGGTCCGTCCGAACTCCCTGTCCTCAGGTGGATCGACCTACCTCTAATGCTAAGAGGAGCTTCGCCACAAAATAAGGGTCAGCTCTTTGCTTCCACAATGACAAAGTTCATCGTCATAGATGTTCCTTCATCATACAATGCCATCCTTCGGAGGTAGGCACAAGGGAATCTCCACATCTACCCAGACGTGAAATACTTGACTATCAGCTTCACAATGAAAGATGGAGATATAGAGATCTTCATTGACGAAGGGGAAGTGAGAAAGGTCTTTGTCAAAGCAAGACAGGGCCCAACAAAGATCCACGAATAGACTTCGGGAGCAAAGGTCGTGCTTAGAGAAGAGGCAAAGGGAGAAGAAATAGTAGACCTTGAGAAAATAGAAATAAAAGATGTGGAGCTTGTCCCAGGCCGAAGTACCTGATTGGGGAAAAAACTGGCCGAAGGTGACAAGGAAAAACTTGTATCTTTTCTGTTAATGAACAAAGATCTGTTTGCCTATTCGCCGAAGGACATGCCTGGGGTAGACCCTCACATAATCCAACGTAGTCTTAAGGTGCGCTTAGTGGCAAAGTCTGTTCGACAAAAAAAGCGAAGCCTCTCGACGCATAAGAACAACTTCATCAAAACCGAAGTCCAACGCTTAATGGAAGCAGGCGTAATAAGGGAGGTCAAATACCCTGAATGGCTTAGCAACGTAGTTATTGCCACAAAAGAAGGGATTGACAAACTCTGAATGTGCATCAACATCCGAAATGTGAACGATGCTTGCCCTAAAGATTCATATCCTCTGCCGCCAATAGACCAGTTGGTGGACTCAACCGCCGAGTATGGCCTCCTTAGTTTGCTCAACGCCTTCAGCAAGTATCATCAAATCAGGATAGACCCTGAAGATGAGGAAAAAACTGCATTCATCACTGAAGTTGGTACATACTACTATATTAGAATGCCCTTTGGGCTTAAGAATGCAGGGGCCACATACCAAAGGTTGATGAATAGGGTCTTCAGCTCCCAAATTGGGAGAAACATGGAAGTCTACGTTGATGATATGATAGTTAAGAGCAAACTGCCTAGTAGTCATATCATAGACTTAGAAGAAACATTCCACCAACTGAGGACATTTGGAATTCATCTCAACTCTAAAAAATGCGTGTTTGGGGTGAACGCGGGTAAGTTCCTCGGATTCATGGTGTTAGAGAGAGGTATTGATGTCAATTCGAAAAAGGTCAAGGCCCTGCTGGGATTCCGAACTCCCACGATGACTAAAGATGTGCAAAGACTCATAGGGAGAATCACATCCCTCAGCAGATTCATCTCCAGATATGGGGATTGCTGCCGACCGTTCTTCAAAGTCCTCACCAAAGCAGCAAAAAATGATGCCGACCGTTCTTCAAAGTCCTCACCAAAGCAGCAAAAAATGATGCCGACCGTTCTTCAAAGTCCTCACCAAATGGTGCACCCTTGGAACGAAGACTGCCAAAAGGCCTAGGAAGAGCTTAAAGTCTACCTAACTTATCTGCCGACACTTCGGCAGCCACGGGAAAGAGAACCCCTCATGCTCTACCTCGCCGTCACTTAAAAGGCAGTAAGTTTGGTCCTTGTAAAGGAAGAGGGGGCAAAGCAATTGCCAGTATATTATGTGAGAAAGTCTCTACATGGTGCCGATGTTAGGTTCCACTTGCTAAAAAAGGCCATTTATGCCCTGGTACTTGCAAGCCGAAGGCTACGACCTTATTTCCAAGGGCACCCCATTATCGTCCGAAGTAGCCTGCCTCTTCTAGATATAATGAAGAAAGTAGACCACTCGGGAAGGCTATCAAAGTGGTGCATCGAGCTCGGTGAGTATGATATCACCTATGAGCCAAGGAAGGCAATAAAAGCACAGGCATTGGCAGACTTCATTGCCGAGGTACCCGTTGCCGGAGAAAGTCCACCTAACCTCAGTAACGATGAACCTAAGTGGACTTTGTTTGTTTACAGGGCCTCTGGCTCTGAACATCAAGGAGCCAGAGTAATTCTCCGTGGTCTTGAAGGTATGGAAGCCATGAAAGCCATCGAATTCGGGTTTAACGCCACCAACAATGTGGCAGAATATGAAGCCCTCATAGCAGGTTTGCACTTAGCCAAAAGAGTTGGTGTAAGAAGCCTGAAGGCTCACAGTGACTCTCAGCTATTGGTCTGACAAATGGCAGGGGACTACGGCGCTAAGGACCCAACCTTGGCAAAGTATCATGACCTCGCAACAAAGCTCATCCAAGAGTTTGACACAGTGCACATTAAGAACGTGCCTCATCGAAACAATACTGAGGTAGATATTTTGGCCAAGAAAAAAAAGGCCGCCGAAGTGCTAAATCAACCAAGCATAGCAATAATGAGCATAGCAACTTCGGAAAGAGGATGGAAAGATCCCATAAAAGAATACCTCAGGACTTCAGAGCTTCCCGAAGACCCTCACGAAGCAACAAAAGTGTGAAGACGTTCCGGATAATATTTCCTAATCGGAGAGGAGTTATACCGACAAGGGAACGTACGTCCACTACAAAGGAGTGTTGGTGAAAAGGATGTCGAGGCAGTCCTCCGAGAAGTCCATGAGGGGGCCTGTGGTTCCTACATAGAAACTGACGCTCTGGAAGGAGTACTACTTCGCCAGGGATACCTCTGGCCCACCTTAAGGAAGGATGCAAGGCAATATGTCCAAAAATGTGACAATTGCCAAAGAAACGCTAACATCCAGAGGTTACCCTCGAAAATGATAACTCCGGCTAACTACCCTTACCCCTTCACGGTATGGGGTATTGACCTCATTGGACCTCTCCTAACTGCACCCGAAGGAGTGAAGTTCTGTGTAGTTGCAGTAGATTACTTCACTAAATGGATTGAGGCAGAGCCTCTGGCAACCATATCAGCGAAGGATGTGCAGAAATTCATTTGGAAGAACATTGCATGCAGATTCAGTATACAGAGGGTAATAGTGGCCAATAATGGTTCCCAGTTTATTGATAGGCGGTTCCAAGAATTCACCACCGACCCCAGGATAAAAATGCAGTTTACCCCGGTAGCTCATCCTCAGAGCAACAGACAGGTAGAGGTGTCCAACAAAACCATAAAGGGTGGTTTGAAAAAGAGATTGAAGGAAGCAAAAAGAAAATGGCCAGGAGAACTTCCTAGTGTGCTATGGAGCTATCGGACAACCCCCTGAAGGGCTATAGGTGAAACACCTTTCTCACTCATCTTTGGCACGGAGGCCATTATTCCTATTGAAGTCGTTCAGCCATCAATCAGGGTACAAGTGTTCGACGAAGAAGGGAATAACCTCAGGTTGAGAATCAAGCTGGACCTAATTGACGAACGCAGAGAAATGGCTGAGCTTAGAGGAAAAGCTTTTTAGCAAAGGGTATCTATAGTTGCGAACTTGCATGTCAGGCAAAAGGGAATCAGGAAGGGGGACCTTGTCCTTCGAAAGGCAGAGTTTGATCCCTGAAGACCATCTCACGGAGTACTTTGGGCAAATTGAGAAGGGCCTTATGTGGTCCTTGATGAAGTTCGGCCAGGAGTATACAAGCTCGGTGATACGAAAGGTGGAGAACTAAGGAATACATGGCATTCAGATGCCTTGAAAAAATTTTGTACTTAGAATTTTTTTTGAGGAAAATAGGCCCACCAAAGAAGTCCAGCCGAATAAGGTGGAAGTGCATATGTACAAAAAATAATACATTTCCTCTGAAAAGGCTATAAACCAAATACGGCTGAGAAAATAGGCAAAGTTTTGCCGAAGGATGTTAGCCAAAACTGGTCCCATATATGCCGAAGACGGTTATCCGAATAACAAGTGCGGAGAATACTTACTATTTTCTCGAGGGACTTAGGCCGAAAATGGTCGAGCTAACCCTTGGTACCAAAGATAGTATAAAAGAACCATGTCTTGAGACTTAGCGAAATTTTGGAGGAAAGAAGGAATTTTATTAATTTGTTCCTTAGTACAATAAGAAGGAGCTTACAAGATGAAGATTACAAAGAAAAAGAAAAAGTGAAGTCCTGCACGCCTAAGGGACCTCGTCATCTCGAGCTGCTCCATCGCCAACCTCCTTTGTCACAACTTTCGGTGCCAGAGGAGGAGCACAAGGAAGATTGAGATTTTCTATCTTTGACTAGGCCCAGCGAGGTTCTTTGGGAATGTCCAAGGTAGCAAGAAAAGAGAGGTCGAGGTCGGGGTACATCACCGAGACTTGGTGCCGAGCCAGACAAAAGCCGTCTTGGAACGCAACCTTGGTTGCTTGATTGGCCTTGTCTTTCTTGATAGACAAGTCATCCAGCTCGTTTCTCAACTCAGTGACCTCCCTCTCTAGCTTCTTCATCTTCTTCTTCTTCTTTGCCTCCTTCTTCAGTGCGTCGACCTCGGCTTGAAGTTCGGCGTTGTCTGCAAGGGCCTTCGTCAGGAGAGTAGAGTCCTCTTCCTTCTCCTTCTGGTAAACCTCATTTGTCAAAAATAGTGCGATGACCTTTGCGCCTACGTCAGACACCTTCTAGGAGAATTCTTGAAAGAGCTCCACCTGACTCTTCAAAAACTCCTCCCGAACTTTTGCCACCTTCTCCTTGGCTATCTTGTTCAACTCGGCGTACTTGACAACCGAGCCGGCACAAAATACCTTGGCTCTCTCCAAGTGCTCTTCAGTCTGAGATCGGATCAAAGACTGCTTTGCTGCCCATGCTGTGAAGTATCCACTATAAGCCAACAGCTACGAAAAGGAAAGACCTTGCGTAAGGGTCAGAAAGCTATAAAAGCTTAGAAAAATCTTCTAAGTCCCAAAACAAAAAAAAAGCTCAAAATTTACCTGGGCAAAGTGTTCCGACATCCTCACGGTGAGGACCTCCTCGTTTGGGCACTCCTTAGTTAGGGACTTGCGGGTGGCATTGGTGAGGATGCCCTTCGCCATCTGAGGAGCCATTCATGGCTGTCCTCGGAGAACAGGTTCATGTCCTCCGTGAAGGTCCAGAAAGGCTCCTTCAGCACCTTGTCGCTCCGGATGTAGGAGTCCCAAAGGGCCCGCTTTCGGGCTTGCTCCACCATCCACACGGCGGGTGCTAACTCCTCTACAAAATCACACCAAAGTTCCATCAGCACATTATCCCTTAGCCACACGTCTATAAGATCTAAGATGCCGAAAAATCCCAAATTGGTAGGAAAATGGCTAAGGGACAAACCTGGAGGAACCTCGGTGACATCGTCATTGGAGTCGTCGACCTCCCGAACATCATCAGGGACTTGCATGCCCTTTGCCCTTCTACGGGCCTCGAGCTCTTTAGCAAATAGGCCTCCTGCCAAAGTACCCAAGACCTTCTACGCCAAAGTCAAGTTGACGGCCAGCTGCGAGAGAGGATCGGCACGAATTGGTCCTACACCTCCACAATGTCTTCGGGAGGGGGAGGAAGAATGTCATCCTTGGCCTTCTTCCTCATCGAAGATGGCCCCCCACCCATCGTCTTCTTCCTCTTCGAGGCAGCTTTCTTCCTTTGCTGCTCCCCCCTTTCAGCCTGCTTGAGGAAGAGGGACTTGTAGAAGGCAGCGGATTGGTCACCCATCTCTAAGAAAAGGAAGACATTAGTGTAAGTCCAAAGGAGTATGTATAACAAAATCTGGAAGATCACTTACTCTCCACAAGCCCTTCGTAGGTGAGCTTGCATGGAAGGAACAGTACTAGCCATGCCTTTTTTCCATCAAAGGCAGGTGTCAGCATGGCCAGGTTGGTTTTATGCTCCTTGACTACCCCTAACTCCCGAAGAACCTCTTCGGTCATGAAGTTCCACTTTATGGGAAAGCGGTATAGGGAACGAGGAGGGACTTTAGGGTCCCAGTCCACGACTGTGCGAATATAGCTATCGAAGTCGTCAAACTTCACGTCCAACTCCGGGGTTAGTAGTCGTCTGGGATCCACTACATCTATGGGCAGGGTCCCCCATGCCCATTCCATCGGAATGTCCTTCCATGCCTCAGCTACCTTTAGGAAGAAGAACTTCCTCTACCAACCTTGCCAGCTATCCCTCGTGTCGAAGGTAAAGGTGTATTTTTTGGACCTAGAACCCCGAGGAAGGAAAAAATGAAAACCACCCTTCGGGACAGGATGGAATTTGTAGTATTGCATAAAAAAGATGAGGTGAGGTTCTATATTGAAGGCCCTACACATGCAAAGAAAAGCATTGAAATAGGAATAAGAATTAGGCGAAAGCTGGGTTACGCCTATACCGTGAAAATGGCAGAAGTCGCAAACTACCTTCGGTAGAGGAAATCGAAGTCCGGCCTTCAGTTGGGCCCAAAAGACAGTAACCTCACCCGAATTATTCATATAACTGAACAGGCCAAGTTTGGGTAGCCTAATAATCGAGTAAGAAGGAAGAAAAAATTTTGTTGTCCACTTCGCAAACTTCTCCGAAGTGGTATGACTTGGATGAGAATTGAGAATAAGCCAGCTGTCGAGGACAGTTTGGATGGACATGAGTGGAATGGGGGAAGAAATTTGGAAAAAGGAAACCTAACTTCAAAAGGAAGAAAAGAGAAGAAGCAAATAATGCCGAAGAATGACTTCAGAAAGAAGAACCCACCAAAGCTTTTTCTGCAGCTTGGATTTGTGAACGTCGTCACTAAGATTCACCGAAAATCACTCTGCCACTAGCACCGCTGTAGAAAAGGGAGAAAAGCTTCCAAGCAAATAAGAGAAAAATAAAAAGAAAAAGAAAGCAAGTGGGAACTCTGAGGAAGAGGAGGGTTTGTATAGGCCGAAGGGGGTAGGCCATAATTACCCCTTGAAGGTGAATCATCGCCATAATTACCCATCGAAGGCGAACAGATGCGGTTGATGTAACTGATGCAACTCTCCCCTAATTACCGCGTGACACGTGTTGCCCAGCACAGGAAACAAGGGCATGCCTCCTGACAGCATGGAGGCCTAGGCAAGCTTATCCAAAGTGACGCGTCTGTCTGATCAGAAGACATAATGACTCATTGACAAATGACATAGGCCCAAAGAAAGGGCATATCCACCTTGGGCTGATGGATAACTTTGGGAACATCAAAAATTAGCCCAAAAACTGGGAAAGCCACTTGAGTACTAGAGGAGCTACCTCGATTAAGAAGAGGCATCTCATATTGCCGAAACTCCCTCCGAAGAACATAACCTCGGCTAAAAATTCAGTCATGATGACTGAGCTAAACACAACCTTCCACGAAGACTCCCATAATTTGCTCAAATAATGGAAGATATAACTTCGGCCCTCCGAGGGGGGCATGTGATAGCCAAAGGGCTATTACCCTCCAAACTCTCAAGCTCTGACGAAGCACCGCCCTCGGAAAAGATGAGCATCACCCTCGAAGAATGTGAGCACCAACCTCGGGAAAAGAAGGTCCACAGTCCTTGACCCCCGGACCTCGATAATCCACCATTACCCTCGGGAATAACAGGACTGACCTCGGGAAAATGGTACACTACCACCATTGGTAAAATGACCTGACCAACTTCGGGAAGGGTAGACTCACCATCCTCGACAGGGGAAAACATCCTCCGAAAGGAATCCTCTGTGCCGAAGGGCCTTCTGAGTAACTGGGGCAACCTTGGCTAAAAGCTCTCATATCCTGAAGAGGTCTCTTTCACCAAAGGGTTCTTGTGAACATGAAAAAAATGACTAAAGAGCCTTTGGCACAGACACCTCACACATGCCCCTGACACACAGGCCTCTCACGGCCTTGACTTCTGGCCAGAACGGCCTATGGCCAGCTGGAGATCCCCATACCTGAAGGTACGGACCGTATCTGGCCGGACACGTATCATGATCTAAGAAAGCTGTGCCAAACAGACTTCTCCTAATCTCCTCCTATAAATACATGGGGGAACGACCTTGGTAGGGATAGGGCATAACTCTCAAGAGAACTCTACTCTTTGCTCTCCAATCGCTACTCTTCACTTGCCAAATACTGACTTGGGCGTCGGAGGCTCCTCCCCCGAAAACACACTCTGGGGACCTCCTAAACCCTATTCTTTTAAGCATTTAGGAACTCTCACATTGGAAGTCCCTCCTTCAGACACCCTCCACACCGAAAGTCCCTACTTTAGGCCATTATGTCATACAACAAAGTTGCTGACGGACATCGCATGTAACATCCACTAATAAATTGTGTCATTCTAGCAATGTACCCCCTCATTTTCTTTGCTCCATTATCAAGTAGAGAATTACATCAAACCAAGGAATTTTTTTTTACATCAATAGCCCACCTATGGACCAAGTAATGGATTTTTGAATTTGGTTACAAAATTGTGACCAAATGAACAGTAACTTAGCCAACTTTCCAATGTCTTATCTTTAGCTACAGGACTCCAAGTTCTGAAATTCCAAATTCTAGTTCAACCTCTAGATGTTCTCTAGGTGTGGTCAAAATTTCATACAAATATTTCTTCTACATAGGGAGATATAGAACTTTAAGTGTAGAGTCAAAATTCTGGTCACTTTATGACCATTTTGCCCATACAAAATTTCATAAGTGTACAAACACTTCATTCACAAAGGAAAAATCATCCAAAGCTATCCCATATATGTCCATTACACACATGAATTATATTACCTTGCTTTTAACAAGTTTATGTGGCCAAAACAGAATTTACAACCAAGTAGCCCATCATTCACAATTAGGCAGCTTTGCACCACATCACTTACATAGCCAAAACATTACTCAATTGTTCATATACTTGTCTCATTTTACATAAAATACATGCACATGCATACATGCACTACAATATGTTCTTAACTCAGCTAAATACGCACCCAAAGTTATAGGAGTACTTGAATGCAATGGACTCCAGAAACAGGACGTTGGACAGCTGCTGCACAACACAGTTAGTACCATCACTAAAAATACCAAATGTGCTCCTAAAATCACCAAAATTTTCAGACCATAACTAGACATATGGAAGTTCATGTAGCTGAGATTTCAGATTAAAACACAAACCAAAATGGTTATTTTGCAGGTGATCTTTCAGTTGGACCTGAAATGACAGAATTGAGGGGAGTAAGTTTCATTGAGAAACTTAGTAAGGGTAAGACTTGGATTCAATAGGAAATGTGACCATCATTAAAACCTGCATCTAAAGACACTAAAGCACAAAAACCACAATGTGTATATACAAGATATAGCAACCAAATGCAGCAGCCAAACACAACCAACAAACACATGAAATGCAGCAGTAAAAATATACCATAGGTTAGTCCATAAAACATGCAATAAACTTAAATAAATCACTCTTAAGCTAATGCTTGGTCTTAGGAGCATTTTAGCAGTAGTTAGTACTAACTTTGGGCTCTAGAAACCCTTACTTTACTGCAATCATTGTGCACTTCACACTAGGTCACAAAACCTTCAATAAGTGCATTCCTTCACTAAGCTTGTGATGGCCGAAGTGCCTATCATTTCTCCAAATCCACAACCTTGGGTAAAGCACCACCCTCGGAAGGAAGGCCACCAACTTCGGGAAAAAAGGATGTCCAGCCCTTCTTACATCCAATCTCGGTAATTCCTCATCCCTGGGGATGACAGTGCCAACCTCGGTAAGATGATCGAGCCGTCCTCGGCAGAAGAGGACATCCCAGAGAAGGGCCACCGTTCGGCAAGGATATTCTTGGGACACTGAAGCAATCTCAGGAGATAGACCTCCTACTCCAAAAAGGTCTCCTCTGCCAAAGGGGCCTCGGGGGTATAGCAGAAGCCATTAAGGAGCCTCTAACACATCCTCGACATGCCACCTGCAAAGACGCTCTAACACGGCACCCTCGCACGGCCTAGGCTCTTGGCCAGGTGGCCTATGGTCGGCTAGATCCCCCCCTTCTCCTCAAGGATGTGGATCGCATCCAGCCAAATATGTGTCATAATCAGGGCTAGGCATGTCAAGCAGACTACTACTGTTTCCCTTCTATAAATACTCGGTAACCACTCTAGGTAAAGGGATTGGACACCAGAGAGCAAACCCCTTCATTCTTCACTTTTCCTCTACCTCTAAAACACTGACTTGGGCGTCGGAGGTTCCACCCTACAAAAAGGCTTTGGGGACCTCCTAACCTCTATTTTCTGAGTATTTCAGGTAGACTCTCCTGGGAAACCTCCCCTTTAGGCGCTCTTCCTCACTAAAAGTCCCTCTCGTTTTCACTATGTCACACAACCAGTTTGCTTCCAATTGCTTCCTTTTTCCTTCAATTTCAAGCAATTGCAAGTTTGAAAGTGTGGTGGCTATGGAGGAAGTGTGGCTGTATTCTTGGGTTCGAGGAGGATGAAAGTGAGAGAGGGATAAGTGATTTGGCCACTTAAATGGCTTTAAATGAGCTTAAGGGCACAAAACACACTTAAACAAGCTTAACCTTGCTTTATGTTATTTTCCTTCTCACTAATTCCGGTTTCTTTGTCTTACAGTCATTGGTGCACATGTGCCCAACATTTTTGACTAAATATCAAGTCTTGGCTGCCTCCCCCATGATGGGATAACCCCACAATTCCACCCTTAGACTTAAGTCAAAAGCTTGAACACCTTAAGGTTTACACTAGGACATTTATGTCTTCATTGCCTTTAGTGTTTCCTTTGTCCAAACTTGTCTTCCATGAGCAATTTGGTCCTCCAATAGTAGTTTTGTACCATTCATATCCTTCCCATAACTCTCCAAGTCTTTTTCTTGAGAGTTTTGCAACTGAGTACCCAAATTTCCAAAACCTTACAAAAAAGTCTATAGGTTGCTTGACAAACAAGAAATCCTTAAGGCTTTTCTTAGGGGCCAAGTTACCAACTTGCAACACTTTTAAGGAGGTGTTGATCATGCCTTGTACCCCCCACACTTCAATCACTGTGGTGAGAATTACACAAGATAATGGTTTTTAGCCATTATGACACACTTGTAATTCTCCCATTTTTGTGAGGTGGTAATACCTCCAGTGGATATCACCAAATTCGGATGAATCCTAAAGATGAGGAAAAAACTGCCTTCATAACCGAGGTCGCTACCTACTGTTATGTGAGAATGCCCTTCAGGCTTAAAAATGCGGGAGCAACGTACCAAAGGCTTATGAACAAGGTATTCAGCTCCCAAATTGGGAGAAATGTAAAAGTATTTGTAGACGAATTGATAGTCAAGATCAAATAGCCTGGTAGTCATATCGAAGACTTGGGAGAAACATTCACTGATAGACCCCTATTGTATTAGAATTAGGCACCCATCTTTTTACTGTTGTCAACTAATCTCTTCAATGTACCAGCTTCAAAAATTTGGGATCCGTCTAAACCCCCAGAAATGTGTGTTTAGGGTAACGGCTGGCAAAATCCTCGAGTTTATAGTATCCGAGAGAGGCATCGATGCCAACCTAGAAAAGGTTAAGGCCTTGCTAGCATTCTCAACTCCCACGATGACCAAGGAAGTGAAAAGGCTTACTGGGAGAATCACGGCCCTTTGCAGGTTCATCTCTAGGTATAGGGACTGGTGCCGACCATTCTTCAATGTGCTCACCAAAGCAGCAAAGAATGAAGGCAACCTAGGCTCTGAGGAACATCCTTGGGATGAAGATTGCCAAAAGGCCTGGGCTGAACTCAAGAACTACCTAGCTTACCTGCCGACGCTTCTGTAGCTACTGGGAGGAGAACCTCTCATCCTCTACCTTGCCATTACTGAAAAGGTTGTAAGTTTAGTCCTGGTAAGGGAGGAGGGAGGAAAACAGTGGCCGGTATACTATGTAAGTACGTCCTTGAACAGTTTTGAGGTTAGTTACCGTCTCCTACAAAAGGCTATCTACGCTCTAGTGCTGGCAAGTGAGAGGCTACAGCCTTATTTCCAAGGACACCCTGTCATTGCCTGAAGTAACCTACCCTTTCGAAATGTCATGAGAAAGGTAGACTGTTGAGTTTCGGGAGCCAAACAGCACAGCGGAATTTAACCAAAACCCTCCAGGATCCAAGTGAAATGGGGTAAACCGGGTGTTCAAAAATTTTCATACCTAATTTTCGGTTGAGATCTCTCACTCAATTGTAGAGTCGAATCACAAAACTTGAACAGTTGATGTGTTCAAGCTCTCTATGGTATCCATACGAGCCTTTCGGGATCACCACGCTTCCATCGCGTCCCGACAGATGCGTTTCTCTTGCGCTCGCAGTGCTAGCTTGCGTCCCCCAAGGAATTGCAAGAGAAGAGTGCGGTTGTCCTTTTAGGATGTTAGGGCAAGGAGACCTGCGAATTTCTCACTAGAAGTTGTATTTATAGTGAGACTCAACTTCCAGGCCTAATGGGCTTCAAAGCCCTAATCCAATTAGGCTTTAATTTCGGGCTTAATAATGGCTTAACTATTAGGCCCATTGTTAATATGAAATTCTTGTGAAACCAAAACCCAAATTATTAGCCTATGCACTCTAATGATCCAAATAGCTCTATGTGTGCGACCCAATAGGCTCTTACCACATTGGCAATGATCATAAATCATATTTATGATCATAAGCAATGAGCGGTGCCTAGCAACACATCATTGCTACCCAAGTGACAAGATTGTCGATGATTCGACTAAACCTTTATGATCATCACCTATATATGCCACTGTCCCTATGTCCAAGATATCAAGACTAAGCATGAGACATGGAATGTGTCACTCTCGTATAGCCTAATCTTTGGTTTCTTGATTACCGAGTAGACCAACTTAAACTGATGACATTGATATCGTATATCAACTCATCCGAGCATGGCCATGCATTTTCTAAGTCTCACTCTATCAAGGGGCCCAAAGATATCACTCCCGTTACATAGGACGGAAAAATCCCATCTTGATCATACAAATCCCTCCGCATGATATGTGACATACCCAATGACCTCCTTCAAGTTCACTCAGTTACGAGCAACAAAGGAAAGTATCAAAGTATGTGACTCATATGTAGGGAACCTTGATGATCTTAGGTCAAAGGACTACATATACCATGATCACTATGAGAATCACTTATGACAGTCATATAACAATCCATGAAGTGTTCTCATGGTGGGTTGGTCCAGTACACAAGTTCTCCAACTTGTACCCATATGTAGAGTACATATCTTATATTAGTCTCCACATATGCAAGTCGTTATGTATTATTGCAACCCACTCCACAATAATACTAGACTAGGGATGTTTAAGAATATCATTATTCTAGGTTACAATTATGTTTGTTAAGTTACGCAGAAATAAAACAACAAACATAATCGCTGGATTAATGCCTTAATAAAATATCATGGCTCAATGTGCAAAAAAAAATACAATCATCTCATGATTGGCTTTTTGGGCATAGCACTAACAAAATACACCATCACAACACAAATATGATGCATTAAAACATCATCCTAGCCTCAAATTCAAGCCTAGTCCACCATAATTCGACTTGCCAACTAATAAATGCTATTGCCAAAACTATTTGAATTCATCAAGCAACAACACTCCAATATCATTAATCAAGCTTAAAACAATAAATCCCTTACCTTGATTTTGTCTACCAAGTAAGGATTAGCCAACCATTGAACAAGAACAAAGCTCCATAAAGTTTAGCCTAAGTTCCAAGCAATCCAAGCCAAGTGGCACCAAATTATCAACTACTAACCAAAACCCAAGCTCGAAATCAATAAACAAACATGAAACAAGCAAGAATTCAAGGTTACCTCTCGCCAAAAATAAGAACCCAGCTAGAAAATATGGAGAACACTTCAAAAACCAAGAAATAAGCTTGAAACAAGCTACCTAAAGCTTATGCAACCTTTGAGTCTTCAAATCGCACTTAGAATCTTTGTTTTTAACTAAGAATTGAAGGAAAAATATAGAGGGGAAGAGGGAAGTCAAGTTTGCCTGGGAAAATGGGAATAGTGGTAGCTAAGAACACTTTACTATGTTTTAAACACCATTTTCCAACATGCCCCCCATAGTTTCTTAAGTTGGCAAAAACAAACCCCTTCCCAAAATAGTAGTTCTAGTCAAACTTTGGTAAAATCTTTAACACTTAAGCAAATCTTTAGGTTTTAAGTAAGAATTATGCTTCAAAACATATTTTTGACCCTCAGGTCTCAGCCTGATAACTCAAGATGCAAAATTACCATTTTGTCCCCCATTCTCTTTGGGGGCCATAAACTACTCAGAATTTAGTTAACTTTGTCCAAGTTACGAATCCTTGCCTAGTTAACTTGAGATAAAGTGTTAAACTAGGAGTTAAATTAATTTAACTCCCTCAGTTGGGTTTCTCACTTGGAGGGTTGTAACATTCTCCCCCCATTCTAGACTTTGGTACTCCAAATTCCACTGCAACTAAGGAAATTCACTAGGATACCTTTTCAGCATATCCTGCTCCATTTTCCAACTAGCTTCCTCTTCACTATGGTTTGACCAAAGGATCTTAACCATTGTAATCCACAAGGTTTAAAGTTTCCTAACTTGTCTATCAAGGATCTTAACCGGCCTCTCCTCATAGGTCAAGGCCTTCTAGATGGGAACCACCAATGGGTTAATTACTTATCCTAGATGAAATATGCACTTTCTTAGAAGATTAACGTGAAACACATTGTGCACTTGAGACAAGTTGGGTGGTAACGCCAATCAATATGAAACTTTCCATACTTTCTCCAAGATCTCATAGGGACCAATATACCTAGGGGCCAGTTTACCCCTCTACCCAAACCAGGCTACTTCTTTCATAGGAGATACTTTAAGAAGTACTTTATCAGCAACTTCAAAACACAAATCTTGACTCCTCAAATTTTCATACTTAGTTTGCTGGTCTTTTGCTGCTCTAATCCATTTATGGACTAATCTAATCACAGCACCAACAACTACCTTTTCTGTAGGGTCAGCCCAACAATGAGGTGTCATGCATCACCTACCATACACAGCCTTAAATGCTGCTATACCTATAAAAGTTTGATGACTGTTATTGTAATCAAACTCAATGAGTGGTAAATATTGATCCCAATCACCTCTGAAGTCTATGGCATACACGCATAATGATGCCCGACAGCATTTTCATTGTACGACATGGTACGCTTGAGAGGGACTTCCAGTATGGAGATGCTGGTAGAAGAGGCTTTCGGCGTGAGATTGCCTGAAACATTCAAAAGAACAGTGGTTAGGAGGTCCCCGGAGTGTGTTTCCGGGTAAAGAGCCTCTGATGCCTAAGTTAGTATTTGGCAAGTAAGGAGTAAATGGAGAGTAAAGGGCAGAATTCTCTTGAGAGTTCAGTTTGTCTCCCTACCAAGGTCGTTCGCCAAGTATTTGTAGGAGAGCATTGGGAAAAGTCCGTTTGACATAGCTCGCTCAGATCATGACACATGTTCGGCTAGATGCTGTTCGTACCTTCAGGGATGGGTATCTCTAGCTAGCCATAAGCCGTTCTAGCTAGAAGTTAGGGCCGTGGGAGGCCTGTGTGTCAGGAGCGTGTGTGAGGTCCCTATGTCAGAGGCTCCTTAACCATTTTTGTTGTGTCCACAAGACCCCTTCGGTGAAAGATACCTATTCGGGATATGAGAACTTCTTACCGAGGTTGGTCCAGTCATTCGGAAGGCCCCTTGGCAGAAAGGATTCCCTTCAGAGGATGTTTTCGCCTGCCTAAGATGGTGAGTCTACTTTTCCTGAAGTTGGTCAGGATATCTTATTGAGGGTGGCAGTGTGCCATGTCCTCGAGGTTAGTCCTGTTATTCCCTGAGGGTGATGCTCGCCTTTACTGAGGGTGGTGCTCGTCAGAACTTGGGAATTTGAAGGGTAATAGCCCTTCGGCTATCACATACCCCCCTCAGAAAGCTGAAGTTATAACTTCGGTGAATGGAGTCTCAGAGCATTTCGTTGACCTCGTTATTGGCCTTTTTAGGCAGGGGACACTTCGTTCTCCAAGGGTGGGTCCTCTCAGCCGAGGTAGCTTGTAAGCGTCACTCCTTGTTCCTTGGCTACGCCCTTGGTATTTCCAAAGTGTGTATTCCCCTTCTAATTTTCTGCTGCAGGTTAGTGAATCATCACGTCTCATAATTAGACAAGCATGTCAATTTGGATAAGCTTGCCTAGGCCTCCATGCTGTCAAGAGGCGTGCCCTTGTTTCCTGTGTCGAGTGACACGTGTCATGTGGCAATTGGTGGACAGTCACGTTGGTTATGTCAACTGTGTCTCTTCGCCTTCGAGGGGTAATTATGGCGACGATTCGCCTACCCCCTTCGACTTATTTAAACCTTCCTCTCCTTAGAGTTCCCCTCCCTTACTTTCTTTTGCTTCCATTTTGCTCTCGTTTGCTCTCAAGCTTTTCTCTTTTTTCTGCGGTGGTGCAGGCGGCGGAGCAATTTTTGGCTAATTTTCATGACGATGTTCACAAATCCCTATTTTGGCAAGAGTTTTGGTAAGTCTTTCTTTCCAAAGTCCTTCGGTTATCTATGTTTCTACTCTTTTCTACTTTTTTGAAGTTGTTTCCTTCTTCTGAAGTCCCTCGATTTTATTTTCTGTCTTCTGAAGTCCCTCAATTTTATTTTCTGAAGTTGTGTCCTTTTTCCAAACATGTCTTCTTTGACCTCATTCTTGACTATTTGTCCCACTCCCGAGAGTTGGGCTCCTCTCGACTCTCACCCGTGCTGCACTACTTCAAAGAAAATGAAGAAGTGGGCAACTAAGTTCTACCTTCCCTCTTACGCTGTGACTAGGCTACCTACTGCAGGCCTGCTTAGTTACATGTATCATTTGGATGAGGTTACCATTTTTCGAGCGCAGCTGAAGGCCGGACTTCAGTACCTTCCCCGAAAGATGGTTTGTAAGTTCTGCCAATTCCATGGCATAGCTATGAACCAACTTCCCCCAAACTCTTATTCTTACTTTAACGTCTTCCTCTGCATGTGTGGGGTCTTCGGGGTAGAGCCCCACTTCATCATCTTTATGCAGTATTACAAACTTTACCCCGTCCCGAAGGGTGTGTTTTACTTCTTGCTTCTTAGGGGATTCAGGAGCAAGAAGTATATGTTCACCTTTAGGAAGAAGGACAGTTAGCAAGGTTGGCAGAGGAAGTTTTTCTTTTTGAAGGTGGCTGAGTCATGGAAGCATGCGCCGACTAGGTGGGCATCGGGGACTCTGGATGCCAATGTGGTTGATCCTAAAAAGCTACTAACCTCTGAGTTAGTGGCGAAGTTTGAGGATTTCGACAGCCACATTCGCGCTGTCACGGACTGGGACCCCGAGCTCCCTTATTCTTCCTTCTACCCTTTTCCCATCAAGTGGAACCTCATGACCGAGGAGGTTCTTTGGGAGTTTGGGGTAATCAAGGAACATAAAACTGACCTGGTGATGCCGAAGCCTACCATTGATGGAAAAAAGGCGTGGCTAATGATGCTCCTACGGGGCGAACTCACATACGAAGGCCTTGCAGAGAGTAAGTAATTTTCCCAGGATTCCTCATGAGTTTTCATCTATAGTTACTTTGATGTCCTTCCTTTTGCAGAGGTGGGTGATCAATCCACTACCTTCTACAAGTCCCTCTTCCTTGGGCAGGTTGAAAAAAGGGAGCAGGAAAGGAAGAAAGCTACCCCGAAGAAGAAGAAGATGACTGGGGGAGGGCCATCTTTGGCAAGGAAGAAGGCCAAGGAAGACCCTCTTCCCCCCCACCCGAAGGTGATGTGGAGGTGCAGGACCAGACATTGGTTCGCGCCGACCCGCCCTCAGAGTCGGCGGTTAGCTCGACTCCACAGATCCCCACCACTGAGGGCGATGCCTTTGGGACTTCAGTGGGGGGCCCTTTCACTGAAGAGCTCGAGGAACACTGAAGAAGGAAGGGCAAGCATGTTACCCACTCCGGGGTAGTCCAGTTATGGTGCCAAAACTGTGCAATTAAACTCCCAGGTTTGGTGTAGCCTGTAGGTCATCAGAACAACACCCCTAATGTACATACTCAAGTGACCTTCTTGAGCACTATGTAAATACATGCATATTGGTCTAACAATAACACACATATTTACATTTATGCACACTATGGAAGCTAAGAAGCAGAACACTACCACAAGTCTTAGTTTTGGCTTCCACACATTAGGCAATCTTGTTAAGTTCTAGTGACCAGCTATTGCACTGCACCTGTAACTTCCACTAATAAAACGTATCATTCTAGCAACATAACCCCTATTTTATTTGCTCCATTATCAACTAGAGACTTAGATAAAACCAAGAAATTTTTTTTTACATCAATAGCCCACCTATAGACCAAGTTATGGATTTTTGAAGTTGGTTACAAAATTCTGACCAAATAAACAGTAACTAAGCCAATTTTGCAACGTCATATATTTGGATACAGGGCTCTAAATCCATAAATTAAAAATCCTAGTTAACCATCTAGATTTCCTATAGGTGTCATCAAAATTTCATACCAAGATTCATTCTACACAGGGAGATATTAAACTTTTGGTACAAAGTCAAAATTTTGGCAACTTTTGGACCATTTTGCCCATACAATTTTTCCAAACCATGCAAACACTTCATTCACAAGGGGAAATCCCTCCAAGGATATCCCATATATGTCCATTACATGTAGGAATTACATTCCATTTCTTTTAACAACTTTATGTGGTCAAAACAGAATTTACAAGTAAGCAGCCCATCATTCACACTTAGGCAGCTTTGCACCACATCACTTACATAACCAAAACATTACTCAAATGTTCACAGACTTGTCTCATTTTACATACACTACATGTACATGCATACATGCACTACATAATTGTGTTAACTCATCTAAATAGGCACCCTATGTTACAGGAGTTCCTGAGACACAATGGACTCCAGAACAGGATGCTGGACAGCTGGTGCACAACACAATAAGTACCAGCATTAAAAACATCAAATGTGCTCCTAAATTCACAAAAATTTCCAGATCATAACTAGACATATGGAGTTCATGTACCTAAAATTTCAGATTAAAAATCTTTCAGCTGGACCTGAAATGACAGAATTGAGGGGAGTAAGTTTCATTGAGAAACTTAGTAAGGGTAGCACTAGGATTCAATAGGCAATGTAACCATCATTAAAAATTGCATCCAAAGAAACTAAAACAACAAAAAAGGCATATATACAAGATATAGCAACCAAATGCAGCAGCCAAACACAAACAACGAACACATGAAATGTGGCAGCAACATATACCATAGGTTAGTCCATAAAACACATAATAAACATAACCAAATCACCATGGCAGCCCTCCTCAAGGTAATGCTCGGTAGTAGGAGGATTTTAATACTAGTTAGTACTAACTTTGGGCTCTAGAAACCCTCATTTCACTGCCATCTTTGTGCACTTGACAATAGGTCACAAAACCTTCAATAAGTGCACTCCCCTCAATAAGCTTGGTTCATCAAGCTCATGGCTCTCTTCCAAGCTTAGCCATAGCTCCATGGTTGTCTAAAAATATAGAAAACAACCCATGAGAGCAAGAGAACCCTTACCAAAGTGGGTAGGTCGAAAATCAAGCTTGATCCTTGAAGTATCCAAGAAATAGCTCTATTTTGCTTCCAATTGCTTCCTTTTGCCTTCAATTTCAATCAATTGCAAGTTTAAAGATGTGGTGGCTATGGAGGAAGTATGGCTGTGTTCTTGGACTGGGGGAGGACGAAAATAAGAGAGGGATAAGTGATTTGGCCACTTAAATGGCCTTAAATGAGCTTAAGGGCACAAAACACACTTAACAAGCTTAACCTTGCTTTATGTCATTTTCTTTCTCACTAATTATGGTTTCTTTATCTTAAACTTATTGCTACACATGTGCCCAACATTTTTAAATAATTATCAAGTCATGGCTAACTCCCCCATGGTGAGATAACCCCAAAATTTCACCCTTAGACTTAAGTCAAAAGCTTGAACATCTTAAGGTTTACACTAGGACACTTAGGTCCTTCTTGCCGTTAGTGTTTCCTTTGTCCAAACTTGCCTTCCATGAGTAATTTGGTCATCCAATAGCACTTTGATACCATTTATATCCTCCCTATAACTCTCCGAGTCTTTTTCTTGAGAGTTTTGCAATTGAGTACCCGAATTTCCAAAACCTTACAAAAAAGTCCATAGGTTGCTTGACAAACAAGCAATCCTCATGAAGGCCCTCGTAGACAATGCCAAACTTCAAGCTAAGGTCAATGCACTCAAGAAGGAGAGGAAAAAGTAAAAGATGAAGAAGCTAGAGAAGGAGGTCACTGAGCTAAGGGGCGAGCTGGATGACTTTGCTGTCGAGAAGGACAAAGCTGATCAAGCAACCAAGGTTGCATTCCAAGACGGTTTCTATTTGGCTCGACACCAATTTATGGCCAAGTACCTAGACCTCGACGTCTCCTTTTTGGTGGGTCTGGACATCCCCAAAGGGCCTCGTTGGACATGGTCAAAGATAAAGCACCTCAACCTTCCCTTTGCCCTTTCTCCGGCACCAAAGGTTATGACAGAGGAGGTTGGTGGTGAAGTAGCTCAGGGTGGCGGGGTCCCCTTGGTGTCTAGTACCCCGAATAGGCTTTCTTTTTTCTTCTTCTTTTTCTTTGTAAACTTTTCCTTGCTGTACAAAGGTATAAATGAAATTTCTTTTTTCCTCCAAAATTTGGCTAAGTCCCAGGACATATTTCTCCTATACCATCTTTGATACCGAGGGTCAGTTTAACCATTTTTGGTCTAGGTCCTTTGAGTAGATAGTATCCTTCATGCCTGCTATCTGGATAACCACATTCTTCGCGCCCGTTATTTGGATAACCACCTTCAACACATATAGCACCAGTTTCGGCCAATTTCTTTTGGCAAAGCTTTGCCTATTTTTATCAACCATGTTCGGTTATTGCTCGTTCAGAGAAGATGTATCATTTTTGTACATAGGTACTTACACCTTGTTTGGCTAGACTCATTTGGTGGGACTATTTTCCTTAGAAAAATTTCTAAGTGTAGAATTTTTTCAAAGCATCTAAATGCCATGTGTTCCTAGTTCTCCACCTTCGATATCACCGAGCTTGTAGACTCTTGGCCGAACTTCATCAAGAACTTAATAAGGCCCTTCCCAGTTTGCCTAAAGTACTTCGTGAGATAGTCTTCGGTGCTCAAACTCAGCCTTTCGGAGGACAAAGGTCCCCCTTCCTGATTCCATTTCGCTTAACATGTGAGTTTGCAACGATAGCTATCCTTTGCTGAAAAGCTTTTCTTCTAAGCTCGGCCACTTCTCTGTGGTCATCAATTAGGCCTAGGTTGGTTCTCAACCCAATGTTGTTCCCTTCTTCATCAAACACTTGTACCCTTATTGATGGCTGAACCACTTCGATAGGAATAATGGCCTCCACGCCGAATACGAGTGAGAAAGGAATCTCACCTGTGGCCTTTCGAGGGGTTGTCCGATAGCTCCATAGCACACCAGGAAGTTCTCCTGGCCATTTTCCTTTTGCTTCCTTCAATCTATTTTTCAAACCATCCTGATAACCGAGGTGCCCATCACTGGCCGAGCTCCCAAACTTGATGGAGTACCGACTTCGGTAGAGGGAAACTGCTAGCGAGGTCAGAAGGATAAACGATCCCCCTGGCCTAATGTAGGGAATTCGCTTCCTTAGGGAATGGTAGGACCAACCTCGGTAGAGCGATCGGACCCTCTTCAGAAACAGAAGTACCCCTCGGAGGAACCATCCTCGGGGAATATATTCCCCGAGACATTAGAGTAACCTCGGAAGGTACGAAAAAAGCATTTAAGGAGCCTCTGACACCTCTCCATAAACTCATCCCCCAAGTACATTCTGACACGCTATCATTGGGGCATGCCATCAACGGGACACCTCGATACGACACCCTCGAAATGCCTAGGCTGTCAGCTCAGCGACTTTTGTTGAGATATGCGTCCCTTCGTTCCTGGAAAAGCAGGGATCACATCCCACCAGACATGTGTCGTAATCTGGGATGACCACAAGAGGGGAATGGTTCTACATGCGTCCTTTATAAAACACCCAGAAAGCATCCTAGAAAGGAGGAGGAAGGTAAGAGGAAAAGTTCTCTTTGAATACACAAAAGGGCACATAATCCAGTTATCTGAAAATACTGCCTTGGGGGTCGGAGGCTCCTCCCCGGGAATACACACCGGGGACCTCCTAACCTGTGTTTTCTGAAGTATTTCAGGTATCCTCCACTGGGGAATCTCCTCTCAAAGTGCTCTCCTCCATTAGAAGTCCTCCCTTTTCTTACAATGACACACGATGAAGCCGCCGTAGGCCATCATTTGGCACCATCTGTGGGAAACCTATCCCATGTCACCGTCGTGGAGACTCGGCCCTCGAAGGACAAAGGGATTTCAAGATCCCCCGTCACACCTGAGACTCAATAGGCGACCCCTCTGCCAGTGGCAGAAACTTCCATGATGGAGGACGACCGTCCTGTAACGATAACGATGAGCTTCCTACGGGATTTCCAGTGTTCTATCATTGCCGAAATCACTCAACAGCTTGATCAGAGGTTGCCCCAACCTCCACCCACTCAGAGAGCCTCACCCCCGACCATTTGTCGGGAAAGGAGCTCGCGATCTACTCAACCGAGTTTAGGGAGTGGAGACTCCCTTGATGCATATTCAACAGATGGTAAACCCGTTGAGACGCGCCCCGGTAGAGGGGGAGCCCCAAAAGAGACCAGGGCCTCCTGTCAACGGAGCGCATCTCCTTACCAGAGGTCCCCTTCTCCCCCTCGTCGGAGTCGTTCCCCAATGCGAAAAAGAAATTCGCCACTACCAGCAAACACACGATGGCAGGAAGGAACCAAATTGCCGCCCTTATGGAAAGGATCCTGGGAAGGCTGGAAAAGGTCAAGAAACAGATCTCCTAAAAACCAATCTGGTCCCGGTTGTCCGACTCCTACATCGGAGAGGAGTCGCCTTTCGTATGCGAGGTAGTAGAGGCGCCTATGCCCAGTGATTTTAGGGTTCCTCATCTGGAAATGTATGACGGGCGTAGTGACCCCCAGGCGCACCTGACAAAATATAAGCGAAGTATAGTGCTCCATGGCGCGGACGACGCCACACTCTGTAAATGCTTTGAGGTGACACTCTCAGGACCAGCAACAGTGTGGTATGGCACTTTGCCCCTGGGAAGTTTGTTGAGCTTCCAAGAACTATCCATTGCTTTCACCCAACAGTTTATTGGTAGTAGGCCAACTGCCAAAATGCCAGTGCAAATGTTTGACATAGCTCAGAGAGGAGGGAAGACCATCCGCGATTATGTTGAAAGATTCAATCGAGAAGCACTAAGCGTACCAGAGTTTCGACCAGAAATTCACATCCTGGTAATGGTCAGAGGACTGCGGAGGGACTCCCAGCTGTTCTACGAGTTCTCCAAAGATCCCCCATAAACTCTTGGGGAATTTTACAGAAGAGCCGAGCAACACATGACGGCCGAAGAACTCAGAATGGGAGGACCTAAGGCAGAACACCCTCGCACCGAAGGGCCTGGCCACCAGCCGTGCCAGCAGAACGAGGGAGAGCGGTCCCGCAGGCAAAGGGGAAAGAGGCCCGCAGCATTCACTCCCTTGAACACCACAAGAGCTAGCATTCTAATGGCCCTAGAAAGACAAGGGACCACAGCCCAAGGCCAAAGGCCATGGCCCAGGAGAATAAAAGGAATATGAAGAAATTCTGTCAATTTCATCGGGAACATGGCCATGACACTTAAGCCTGTTACCAGTTGAAGAAGTACATCGAGTCCCTGATCATACAGGGTCAACTTCGGCGATATCTGCGGATGCCCTCTCCGAAAGGTAGAAAGGAATAGCAGAGGAGAGCAGATGATGAAGAGTATGACTCAGATAGACGGCGGGATTGAAGTCCCGGGAAAAGTCTACCACCCTCGGCAGGGATCATCCAAACCATCACTACTGGGATGCCCTCGGCCGAGAGAAAAAGAAAGATGAGAGAAGTCTCCATCATGGAGTACGGGAGCTCCTCGCAAAGGCTCACCCGTAGGGATGGGTCTGTAATAAATTCCCTCACGATGACCCCCTCCTTGTCATGGCAAGAATAGGGAACTGGGACATCAAGAGAGTGCTCCTCGATGACGGCTTGAACACCGATGTCATTTTTTCTCATCTGCTGGGTAAATTAGACATCTCAAAAAGTGACCTTAGCCCAGTCAGTTCCCCCACCTTCGGCGTCGGACCATCTGAACTTCCAGTCCTTGGGTAAATTGAACTGCCTGTGATGCTGAAAGGGGTCTCCCCCAAAAGCAAAGAAGAGTTAATCGCCTCCGGCAAGACAAGATTTATAATCATTGATGTACCGTCAGCATATAACGCCATTCTGGGAAGACAGACTCAGGGTAATTTTCACATTCGGCCAGATGTAAGGTACCTGACGGTCACCTTCGCCACCGAAGACGGAGATGCTGAAATCTTCATTGATCAAGCCGAGGTTAGAAAAGTCTTCACGAGGGCCAGGCAAAGCCCAACCAAGGTCCAGGTATAGACTTCGGCAGAAGGAAAAAAGGTCTTGATGGACACAAAGGCGACGGCAGAAGAAACGGAAAGCCTCAAAAAAATAGAAACAAAAGATGTAGAATTGATCCCCGGCCGAAACACCCGAATTGGGAAGAAACTGGCCGAAGGGGACAAAAAGAGGCTTGTATCCTTTTTGTGCATGAACAAGGATCTATTTGCTTATTCGCCGAAGGATATGCCTGTGGTCGACCCCATCATAATCCACCACAATCTTAAAGTGCAACCACACGTTAGACCAGTTCGGCAGAAAAAATGGAATCTATCAGCTCACAAAAAGTCCTTCATCAAAGATGAAGTTAGTCGCCTCATCGAGGCCGGGGTAATAAGGGAAGTAAAATACCCCGAATGGCTCAGTAATGTGGTTATAGCCACAAAAGAGGGTAGTGAAAAGCTTCGAATGTGCATCGACTTCCAAAACTTAAACGATGCTCGTCCAAAAGACTCCTACCCATTATCGGCCATAGATCAGCTGGTGAAACGCAACTGCCGAGTACGGACTGCTTAGCTTCCTCAACGCCTTTAGCGGGTATCATCAGATCCGAATGAACCCCGAGGATGAGGAAAAAACGGCATTCATCACAGAGATAGGTACTTACTGCTATGTCAGAATGCCTTTCGGGCTAAAAAACGCAGGAGCCACCTACCAAAGACTGATGAACAAGGTATTTAATGCATAGATCGGTAGGAACATTGAAGTGTACGTCAACGATATGACAGTCAAGGGCAAAGTGCCCAGTAATCATATCACTGACTTAACCGAAACCTTCCAACGACTTCGAGAGTTCGGCATTCGCCTTAATCCCGAAAAGTGTGTGTTCGGAGTAAACGCAGGAAAATTTCTCGGGTTTATGGTGTCAGAAAGGGGAATAGACGCTAACCCTGAGAAAGTGAAAGCCCTGCTGAATTTCCGGACACCTACGTCTATCAAAGACATACAGAGGCTTACCGGGAGGATCACCTCCCTAAGTAGATTCATCTCCAGGTATGGTGACCGATGTCGCCCATTTTTCAAAGTACTCACCAAAGTCTCCAAGGAAGGTGGTACCTCCGGAATCCAGGAACATCCATGGAATACAGAATGCCAGAAAGCCTGGGGAGAGCTCAAAAGTTATCTAACTCGCCTCCCAACACTTCGACAACCTCGGGAGGGGGAACCCCTCATCCTTTACCTTGCAGTCACTGAAAAGACGGTAAGTTTTGTCTTAGTGAAAGAAGAGGCTGGGAAACAATGGCCGGTGTATTACGTAAGCAAGTCCCTGCATGGCGCCGAGACGAGGTATCCGTTGCTCCAAAAAGCTATCTACGCGTTAGTACTGGCGGGTAGGAGATTGCGACCCTACTTCCAAGGACACGCCATCACCGTACGAAGTAATTTGCCCCTGCGAGATGTGATGAAAAAAGTGGAGCATTCGGGAAGACTCTCAAAATGGTGCATCGAGCTCGGTGAATACGACATTACTTACGAGCCTAGAAAGGCAATAAAGGCTCAGGCACTTGCAGACTTCATTGCCGAGATTCCCGAGATTGAAAAGATCGAAGCACTCGCGGGAGGTGAAATAGAGACTGATCCAGAATGGAAGCTCTTCGTCGATGGAGCGTCAGGCGCAGAGCATCAAGGAGCTGGAATAGTCCTTCAGGGTCCCGAAGGCATGGAAGCTTCTAAAGCAGTCAAATTCGGTTTTAATGTTACCAATAACATTGCCGAATATGAAGCCCTCATAGCCGGACTGAAAATGGCCAAAAAAGTAGGTGTGAAGAACCTTGTGGCCCACAGTGATTCACAGTTAATAGTCCGACAGATGAAGGGAGAATATGCGGCAAAGGACCTAATCTTGGCTAAGTATCACGACCTCGTTCAGAAACTCATTGAGGATTTCGACTCGGTGCACATAAAGAACGTGCCCTGAAGGGATAATACCCAAGCGGATGCCTTGGCCAAGGCTAAGGAGCCCACCGAAGTGCTGAAACACCATAGCACGGAGTTAATGTGCCTAAAAATCTCAGGGGATGGATGGAAAACCTCCCTCAAGAGATATTTGGCAACTTCAGAGCTTCCCGAGGATCCTAAAGAAGCCGCAAAAGTCCGAAAGCGTGCAGGGAGGTACTTCCTCATTGGGGAAGAACTGTACAGACAAGGGTACATAAGTCATCTACAAAGATGTATAGGCGAGGATGATGCCAAAATAATACTTGAAGAAGTACATGAAGGAATGTGTGGCTCCCATACAGGAATAGATGCCCTCGCAGGAGTAATACTCCGCCAAGGTTACTTTTGGCCTACCCTAAGGAAGGATGCAAGGCAATTCGTCCAAAGATGCGACAACTGCCAAAGGCACGCCAATATCCAAAAGCTACCCTCGGAAAGAATAAATGCAACAGACTATCCCTGCCCCTTCGCCATCTGGGGCATTGACCTCATCGGACCTCTCCCAAATGCCCCCGGTGGAGTAAAATTTTGCATCGTCGTAGTGGACTATTTCATTAAGTGGATAAAGGCAGAACCGCTAGCATCAATCTCGGTGAAGGATGCTCAAAAATTCATATGGAAGAATATTATATGCCGATTTGGCATTCCGAAGGTAATAGTGGCCGATAACGGGACCCAATTCACGGACAAGGGGTTCCAGGAATTCATGGAGGACCTTGGCGTCAAGATACATTTTGCCCCAGTAGCTCACCCTCAGAACAATGGGCAGGTCGAGGTATTTAACAGAACAATAAAAGATGGCCTGAAGAAAAGGCTAAAAGAGGCAAAAGGGAAATGGCCAGGAGAGCTTCCATGTGTGCTATGGAGCTACCGAACGACTCCCCGAAGAGCCACGGGAGAGACTCCCTTCTCGCTCGTATACGGGACTGAGGCCATTATTCCCATTGAAGTCATGTAGCCCTCGGTAAGAGTACAGGTGTTCGATGAAGGAGGAAATGATCTCAGACTGAGAGCAAAACTGGACCTCCCCGAAGAACACCGCGAAATGGCCGAGTTAAGGAGAAAGGCCTTCCAGCAACGGATAGCACGCACCGCCAATTTACATGTAAGAAAAAAGGAGATCAAAAAGGGAGACCTTGTTCTCCGGAAGGCCGAGTTCGAACAGCGAAGGCCATCGCAAGGGGTACGTCGGGCAAATTGGAGTGGACCCTATTTGGTCCTCGATGAAGTTCGCTCAGGGGTCTTTAAGTTGGGTAACATTTAGGGAGTGGAGTTGAAGAATACGTGGCATTCAGACTCTCTGAAAAAATTTTATACTTAGACATTTTTTCGAAGAAAGCCTGTAAGATACTCCTCCCCAAAGTCATCAGTAAAATACTTGATGAATTTTCCCTCGTTACCGAAAGAGTGCGCCTTGATGATTCTGCCTTACAAAAATTCCTTGGTAAGCTTAAAAACCCATCTGAACATGGAAGAAGTTCAAAAAGGTTCCTTCCGAAAGATAAGGTGCAGGTGTTCGCCAAAAATGTACACTTAGAATCATACTAGCTTCTGAGAAGGCGTATTCGGAAGAAAGAACGGAGAATGGAGGAAAAAAAAGTCTTCATTAAAAAATTCTAAGGCAAAAAATACAAAGAAGGAAGAAGAAAGCCTATGACTAAGCAGGGGTATTTGACGTTTCTCCAACATTATCATTCCCGAATGGCTCAGTCAAAGGCATAGGCCGAGCCGGAGGAAGATTGAGAAACTCGACCTTGGACCATGAAGATCTGGGCTCCTTGGGAAAATCCAAAGCAGACAAGTAAGAAAGGTCAAGCCCAGGGTGCCGAGCGAGGACCTGGTGACGAGCCAAGCAAAAACCATCTTGGTAAGACGTCTTCGACATTTGCTCACTACGGTCCTTCTCGGAGCCAAGAGTCGCTAGCTCAGCTTTTAGCGCGACAATCTTGTCCTCCAGCTTCTTCTTCTTCCTGCGCTTCGTCTCCTTCTTCCTCAGCGACACAATCTCAGCCTGAAGATCGGCATTCAAAGAGAGTGCCTTCGCAAGATCCTCACCGTCTTGAGCAGTCTTCTTCTGAAGGGCCTTATTCTCTAAAGAAAGAGTCACGCACTTTGAGACGAGGTCTTCAACCTTGGCTGAGAAATCAGTGAGAAGCTCCTGCCTGCTGGACATAACCTCGGCCCGAAGACTCCCAAGGTCCTCCTTCGCGATTTTGTTTAACTCGCCATATTTTAGGGCATATTGGGCGAAAGACTCCTTCATCTTGCGCAAGGAATCTTTGAACCGAGAGCGGGTCTCCGTTTGTTTCGCTGACCAGGTGCAGAAGTACCCGCTATATGCCAAAGCTGCGGAAAAACAGAGGCGTCAAATAAGTATCGGAAGGCAGTGATAGCTTAGAAGAACAATTTTCTAAAAAGAAAGACCACCTGAGCTGCGTGCTCCGTCATCCTCGCCGCGAGGATCTCTTCACTGGGACATTCGGTGGTAAGGGATTGAAAGGTGGCGTTAGTCAGCACCCCCGCCACCATTTGTAGAGCCATCAGCTGGCTATCCTCAGAGAACAAATCCATGTCCTCTGTGAACGTCCAGAAGGGCTCCCGTGGCACCTTGTCCCGCAGAATCCGTCGGTCCCAAAGAGCCCTCCGACGGGCATGAGTCTCTACCCAGGAAGCAGTAGGGGCGTTCTCTGCAAGGTCACGCCGAAGTTCCATTAAGACATCATCCCTTAGCCATTCATCCAAAAAATCATGGATACGAAAAATACTGAGATTTGTAGCGGAATGGCTAAGGAACCAACCTGGTGGAACTTCGGGGATGCACTCCTCAGAACCGACCTCCCGAACATCCTCAATGACGTTATTTCCCTTCCTCCTTCTGCCCTCTTCAAACTCCTGGGCAGACGTTCGCTCTGCTGGAATCTCAGTAGCAGGGGCAGGACTCAGTGTCTCCCCGAGGATGTCAGGGTCCGAAGAAGGGTTCTCGGCCGTCGGAAGTTGAGCAGAGGACTGATCTTCCACCTCAACTACGTTCTCGGGGGGAGAAGGAGTGGCAGCTTTGGCCTTCTTGGACTTAGAAGGGCCGGCAGTCGACTTCTTCCTCTTACCAGAAGTCTTCCTGCGTACTTGCTCTCCCCGCTTAGCCTGACTGTCGAAGAGTGACTTATAGAACTCGGCAGACTGATCGCCCATCTCTGCAAAAAGGTAAAATATCAGTGTAAGTCCAAAAGGAAAGCAAATACCAAACCCTGGAAGATGACTTACTCTCAGAAAAAGCCTGATAAGAAATTTCACGCCGAAGGAGCATGACTATCCAGGCTTTCTTCCCCGGAAGAACAGGCACGGGCATGCCGGGGTCACTCTTGTGGGCAGTTATCACTCCCAGTTCCCGAAGAACTTCCTCGGACATAAGATCCCACTTAATGGGAAAGGGGTAGGGTGAACGTGAAGGAGCCCCGGAGTCCCAGTCCGCCACTAACCGAATACGTTTGTCGAAGTTGTCAAAATCGGCAAGCAATACCGGAGTGAGGAGCTTCCGGGGATCGACGACGTCGGCCTTCAAAATCCCTGAAGCCCATCTAATAGGCACATGTCTCCAAGACTCGGGAACCCGGAAAAAGAAAAACTTCTTCTGCCACCCTCGCCAACTGTCCTTAGTGTCAAAGGTAAACATGAACTTCTTACTCCCGGACCCTCGGGGAAGGAGGTAGTAAAAACCACCTTTTGGGACCGGGTGGAGTTTGTAGTATTGCATGAAGAAGAGGAAGCGGGGGTTTATGCCGAACACCCCGCACATGCAGAGGAAAGCATTAAAGTAAGAGTAAGAATTTGGGAGGAGTTGGTTCACGGAATGCCGTGGAATTTGCAGAATTCGCATATTATGCGATGAGGGGGATACCGAAGACCGGCTTTCAGCTGAGCTCGGTAAACGGTAACCTCCCCCGAATAAGCTGCCTAACCATAAGATCCAGGGAGAGGTAACCTCGGTGTGATATAAGAAGGGAGGTATTACTTGGCCACCCACTTTTTCCTCTTTTCCAAAGTAGTGGAACAAGGACAAGCTTCAAGGGAAGCAAGGTTTGCAGAAAGAGGGCGCACAGTCATCAATGGAGTCGGACTTAATGGAGTCAGATTTGACATTTTTCAAAAAATAAGAAAAAGAGAGATGACTTTGGGAGAAATAGAGGAACAACGACAAACCACAAAAAGGGAAGACCCCACCAAAGACTTTGCTAAAACCTGGGCTGCGAAGCACCGCTACAAGGAATCGCTGGAGGTCACTCCGCCGTAAGAACCGCCGCCGAAAAAAGAAAAAGGGCAAGAAAAGGCTCTGGAACAGACGAGAGCTAAAACAAAAGAGTAAGACAAAATGGGACGGAAGGTGCTTATATAGACCGAAGAAGGATAAGTGAAACGTCGTCATAATCATCCTTTGAAGATGAAACCGCCTCATTATTACTCCTTAAAGGCGAAGAGGTGCAGTTGACGTAACCAGCATAACTGTTTCACCATCCAACAGTGTCCACGTGTCACACAGCGCGAAGAACCAGGGCACGCCCCTCTAACATCGTGAAAACCCAGGCATGGTTACCCATGACTGACACGGCTGGCCAAAGGATGCGATGATTCATGGACCCGCGGCAGAAAAAGCAAAAAGAAAAAAGTAACGTACATTCCGAGGACATCCAGAAAACTAGAGGGGGGTACCTCGACTCCGAGGAGACGACTTCTGAAGCGAGGCAACTTTCCAAGAAAAGTTTCAGCCGCTAGATCGGTAAAGGGACCTTCTCGAAAACATAGCCGAAGCACCCGCTCCGGCTCTCCGGGAGGGGGCATGTGATAGCCGAGGTGCCCATCACTGGCCGAGCTCCCAAACTTGACGGAGTACCGACTTCGGCAGAGGAAAACTGCCAGCCGAGGTCAGAAGGATAAACGATCCCCCTGGCCTAATGTAGGGAATTCGCTTCCTTAGGGAATGGTAGGACCAACCTCGGTAGAGCGATCGGACCCTCTTCAGAAACAGAAGTACCCCTCGGAGGAACCATCCTCGGGGAATATATTCCCCGAGACGTTAGAGTAACCTCAGAAGGTACGAACAAAGCATTTAAGGAGCCTCTGACACCTCTCCATAAAGTCGTCCCCCAAGTACATTCTGACACGCTATCACTGGGGCACGCCATCAGAAGGACACCTCGATACGACACCCTCGGAATGCCTAGGCTGTCAGCTCAGCGACTTTTGCTGAGATAAGCATCCCTTCGTTCCCGGAAAAGTGGGGATCACATCCCACCGGACACGTGTCGTAATCTGGGACGACCACAAGAGGGGAATGGCTTCTGCACGCCTCCTTTATAAAACACCCAGAAAGCATCCTACAAAAGAAGAGAGAGAGGTAAGAGGAAAAGTTCTCTTTGAATACGCAAAAGGGCACATAATCCAGTTATCTGAAAATACTGACTTGGGCGTCGGAGGCTCCTCCCTGGGAATACACACCGGGGACCTCCTAACCTGTGTTTTCTGAAGTATTTCAGGTATCCTCCACTGGGGAATCTCCTCTCAAAGTGCTCTCCTCCATCAGAAGTCCTCCCTATTCTTACAATGACACACGATGAAGCCGTCGGAGGCCATCAAGGGGGAAATGGCAGGTTGAGAAGCTCAATTTTTGACCAAGTCCACCGAGGCCCCTCGGGAATGTCCAGGGCAGCCAGAAAGGAAAGGTTGAGATCGGGGTATTCCTTCAGAACTTGATGACCAGCTAGACAGAAGCCGTCTTGGAAGGCAACCTTGGTCGCCTAGCCGGCCTTGTCTTTCTCGACTGACAATGCTTCTACTTCGTTCTGAAGATCAGCAACCTCCTTCTTCAGTGCCTTCACCTTCTTCTTCTTCGGCTCCTTCTTCAGAGAGTCGACCTCGGCTTGGAGCTCGGCGTTATCAACAAGCGCCTTCACCAGAAGAGCAAAGTCTTCCTATTTCTCCTTTTGATAGGCCTTGTTGGCCGAAGTTAAGCTCACCACCTTCGAGCCGAGGTCGGACATCTTTTGGGAAAAATCCTTCAAAAGCTCTTCTTGGCCCTTCAAGAATTCCTCTCGAAGTCTTGCGACCTCCTCCTTGGCTATCCGGCTCAACTCTGCGTTTTTGACAACAGAGTGGGCGCAGAAGACCTTGGCCTTCTCCAAACGGTCTTTGGTCCAAGTTCAGACCGAAGCTTGCTTTGCCGCCCAAGCCCAGAGGTATCCACTATACCCCAGAAGCTGCAAAAAAAAAAAAAAAGGAGAAAATACTTAGTCAAAAATGCACAAGGGGAGCCAAGTACTTAGAATATTAGGGAGAAAAAATAAAGGGCCTGAAGAAGTACCTGGGCAGCATGCTCAGAAATTTTGGAGGTGAGGGTCTCCTCGTTAGCGCACTCTTCGGCGACTGCCTTGAAGGAAGCCTACGTAAGTACGCCCCTCGCCATTTGGGGAGCCATTTGCTGACAGTCCTCGAAGAACAGGTTCATGTCCTCCGTGAACGACCAAAAAGGCTCCCTCAGAACCTTATCCTTCAGGACATGGGAGTCTCGAAGAGCTCGCCTTCGAGTGTGGTCCGCCACCCAAGATGAAGGCGCCAGTTCTCCTGAAAAATTAAAAGCACAAATCTCGTTAAGGCAAAGTCTCTTAGTCATATATCAACAAGATTAAGAGAAAAAGTGTCTAAAGAACAAACCTGGTGCAACCTCAACGACGTTGTCATCAGAGTCTCTGAACTCCTCCACCTCGGCAGGAACGTGTTTGCCCCTGCTTCTTCAGCGTTCTTCAAGTTCTTCAGTAGAAGGATCTACAGCCGAGGAACCCAAAATATCTGTCGAGGTGGCAGGACTTTGAAAAGCCGCACGGGTGGCCATCTAGGTCGGCAGGACGGTTGGGACGTCGGGTTCGCCGCCAGCCTCCACGACGTCCTCCAGTGGCGGGGCAAGGGCGTCCTTCTTCGCCTTTTTGGCCGCAGACGGCCCACTCCCAGTTGTCTTGTGCCTCTTAAAGGTGCCCTTCTTTGTTTGTTACCCCTTTTCGGCTTGGTCGAGAAAGAGGGACTTATAGTAGGCAGCAAACTCGTCACCCATCTCTAAAGAAGAAGGAAAACATCAGTGTAAGTCCAAACGGGTACTTATACTAAAACTTTTTGAAGAAAACTTACTTTCAAAAGAGGCTTCATAAGTGAGCTCCCCCCGAAGAAGCATCACTAGCCAGGACTCCTTCCCGTCGATGGCAGGAGCTAGCATGGTGAGGTTCGTCTTGTGCTCCTTAACTACCCCCAACTCCCGAAGGACCTCCTCAGTCATGAGCCTTCACATGATGAGGAAATGGTAGAGGGAGCGTGAAAAGACCTTGGCATCCCATTCAGCAACAGCACGGATATGTCTGTCGAAGTCCACAAACCTCGCCGCCAACTCAAGAGTTAGCAGCTTCTTGGGGTCCACGACATCCGTCTCCAGCTTTCCCCGAGCCCACTTGGTCAGGACGTACGACCAGGCCTCCACCACCTTTAGGAAGAAGAACTTCTTTTGCCACCCTCACCAGCTATCTTTAGTAGCGAAGGTGAGCATGAACTTTTTGCTCCCAGATCCCTGAGGTAGCATGAAATAAAAGCCACCCTTTGGGACCGGATAGAGCTTGTAGTACTGCATGAATATGATGAAATGGGGTTATATTCCGAAGACCCCACACATGCAGAGGAAGGCGTTAAAATAACAGTACGAGTTGGGAGAAAGCTGATTCACGGCTATGCCATAGAATTGGTAAAATTCGTAAATCATCCTCGGAGGAGGAAACCGAAGTCTGACCTTCAGTTAGGCATGGAAAACTGTAACCTCGTCATGACTATTTAGAAAGCTGTAGTGACCAAGAGGAGGAAGTCTGGTGGTGGCGTAAGAAAGAAGAAAAAATTTGGTTGTCCACTTCTCCAATTTCTCCGAAGTGGAGCAGCAAGGGTGAGACATGAGAGGTTGTAAACTCTCGGGGATGGGTTGAATAGACATAAGGGGGACAGGTTCGATAGGCACAAGGGGGACAGGTGAAGACATGATTGGCAAAAAATGACTTCGGGGGAAAACAAAAATGACTTCGGGAAGCTAAAAGAAAGCAGAAAATGAGGAAACCGAAGGACCTCTAGAATCAAAACCCACCAAAATTTTTGCCAAAATCAGGGTTTGAGGATGCCATTGTGAATGATGGCCGGAAATTGCACCGCCGTTAGTAGTGCCGCAAAGAGAAAAGAAAAGGCACGAAAGCAGACGAGAGCAAAGCAAGAGCAAAGAGAAAGCAAGTGAGGATTATGATGGAATGAGGTTTATATAGACCGAGGAAGGATAGCCGAATCGACGTCATAATTGCTCCGCAAAGGTGAAACGTCGCCATAATTGCCCCTTGCACGTGAAAATACGTGCCTGGTGTAACCAACGTGACCGCCCTCAACTAGTGCCTGCACGTGTCACCTAACGCGAGAAACTAGGACGCATTTTCTGACATCCCGAAAACCCGGGCACGCCGCTCCAGACTAACACGCCTAGTTTCAAGACACGACGGTCCACTGACCTACGAAAGAAAAAGTAAAGAAATTGGGTATCTCGAGAACACCAAGGGACAGACAGTGACACCTGTCCGGACAAGGCTTGTCTCCTGGTGACAAAGTGCCTTCTCCGTGAACGTCGCACTCCGAGTCCCGAAAGGTGCCCCCAGAAGGATCACTAGCCGAAGTCTCCACTTCGGCTTTCCGAGGGGGGGCATGTGATAGCCGAAGTGCTATCACCCTATTAACCTGAGCACTTCAACTGGGTATCATGCTCAGTAAATCCGATGTCACCCACAAGGAGAGCCAGTACCGACCTAGGAAAGGAGGAAGTCTGACGCCTTGGGCACACGACCTCAGTAGTCCGCCAGCACTCCTAAAGATGACAGTGCCAACCTCGGGAAACTAGCGTGTTGCCTCCCTCGGAAAGGCGACAGAAGCAACTTCAGGGGAGAAGGACCAGCCACTTTCGGCAAGAGAGAATCCCCCCAAAGGAGAAACTTCAGAGCTAGGGAATCTCCCGAACTACTGGTACGATTCCAGAAGAAGGGCCCTCACTCCGAAGGGTGACCTCAACCAATAGGACCTCAGGGGTACGGCAGAAGCAATTAAGGAGCCTCTGACATGTCGCCCGCATACGTTACACGCCGCCCTCATATGCGCTCTGATATGCCGACGCCACCTACGTCTTGTTATGTAGGGCTATGCTTGCCCTAGCCCGTGGCCCGAGGAGCCTGCAAGCGGATAGAAGCCCCCACGCCCAAAAGTACAGGTTACATCCGACCAAACACGTATCACTATCTGAACGTGCCATACCCTCCTATATATACTCAAGAAATGGCCTCAACAAGGGCTCTTCTCTTCTCCCCTGAAAGTACATGATAGGCAAGAATCTTTGGCCCTTAGTACTCCCTCTCCACCTCCAAAATACTGACTTGGGCGTCAGAGGCTCCTCCCTAGAAAAAGACTTCGGGGACCTCCTAACCCCTGTTTTCTGAGTGTTTCAAGCAGATCCTCCTGGAAAATCTCCACTTCAGACGTTCTCCCTCACTGGAAGTCTTTCCTAATTTCACCATGTCACACAACGAAGATGCTGTTGGGCATCAGAAAGAAAATGGGGATCTATCACCAGAGATTTTTGTGTTAGGTTGCCCAACACAAAAAGTCAACATCACTCAGTTTTGGTGGTGGTGGATAGGTTGACAAAGTCTGCACACTTTATCCCTATTAAGATTACTTATACCATGGAAAAGTTGGCTCAATTGTATATCCGGGAAGTGGTCAGACTCCACAGAATTCCCTTTCAGATTGTATCTGATAAAGATCCCTATTTTGTCTCAAGGTTTTTGAATGCCTTTCAAATGGCTATGGGTTCAACTGTGAGCCTAAGTACTACTTATCACCCTCAGACGGATGGGCAAACTGAACGGGTGATCCAAACCTTAGAAGGCATGTTACGAAGTTGTATGATGGATTTTAGAGCGGATTGGGACTAGCATCTGCTTTTGATTGAGTTTGCTTATAATAATAACTATCAAGAAGCTATTAAGATGTCTCCCTATAAAGCTTTGGATGGGCGTAAGTGTGTGATGCCTCATTGTTTGTCAGATAAGACAGATGAAGTAATTGTTGGTCCAGAAATCATTATCGAGACCACGACAAAGATTAAGTTGATCCAAACAAGGATCAAAGTTGCCTCAGACTGGCAAACCGAGTATGCCAATTTGCGAAGGAAAAATATAGAGTTTGATGTAGGAGACAAGGTACTCCTTAAGGTTTCCTTGTTGAAAGGTGTGGCTAGGTTTGGCCAAAGGGGTAAGTTCGCTCCAAGATATATTGGGCCTTTTGAAATCCTTGAGAGGGTGGGAAAAGTGGTTTATTGGTTGGCTTTGCCACCAAGTTTGGCCCATGTTAACAATGTTTTCCATGTGAGTTTCTTTAAGGAAATGCATTATGAATCCTAGGCAAGTGTTGACCTTGTTGACCTCATCTGCCATCCTGATAAAAGAGGACCTAAGTTATGAAGAACACCCCATCAAGTTTCTTGACCGCAAAGTCCGAAAGCTAAGAACAAAGTAGATCCTAATGGTCAAGGTACTATGGTCTAACCATGGGGAGGAAGAGGCCACTTGGGAGACCAAGCAGGATATGCTAGGCAATATCCAAGTGAGTTTGCCTGACTAAGTCAGAATTTAGAGAACCAAATTTCTGAAGGAGGGGAGGGTGTGACAACTCTCCTAGTCAATGATTAGTTTTAACCAGGTAAGTATTTTTATTTAAGTATTTTTACTTAAGAACCTTAAGTCAGTACCTTGTTAAGTAAGAAAGATAAGCTAAGTTAAATAAAAATGAGTTCCTAAGTGTGGTTTAGCACCTAACAATCAAAAGGGGGCAAAATGGTAAATTTGACCCAAGTGAATAACATGACTATAATTTTGATGAAATTAGGGTCATGTAAGGAATCTTGCCTAATTAATTCAAGACCATTACTTATCCTAGCTATTAGAACCATCTTTGAAGGGAAAGAGTAAAAAAAAGTTGCACTAAGTGCTCAATTAAGCCATTTATGTCTTAAGTGGCTTAAGTGTCCAAAAGGCTAAGTGTAGGAAGCTTTTAGGCATCCTTTAGGACCAAGGAGGGATGGTTTTGGGTGAGTGTTTGATGACTAAATTGAAACAAAGGATAACTTGAGGGCTAGGGGGCAAGAAAACAAGAAGTGTGCCTTAGTGGGGGAGGTTAAGATATTTTAGGAAGTTTGACTCTCTTGTACCATTTCTTTCTTTCTGATTTTCGTAACTCTTTCTCCCCACTAGAATTTTTGCTCCAAAACTCTCCAATTCTACAAGTTTCCATTAAATTTAAAGGTCCCAAGGTGAATCCAACAAGCCCCCAACTTGTTCTTGGTGTTCTTGCTCCCAAATGGCTCTTTGATGCTTGTTTTGATCCTAAAACCTAAGGTAAGATTTTTTGGTTTTGTTGGAGCTAGTTCTAAGTTGTTTGTGTAGCAAGAGATGGTCTTGATTTGAGGTTCTTGGTGCCATATCATGTTGGTTTTAGGAATGGAACTCAAAAGAGCTTAGTTGAGCTCAAGTGAGCTTGTGCTTTGATTCTTACTTTATGGCTGAATTTAAGGTAAGGGTTCAAGTTAATTTTGCTCAAATAATACATAAAAATGTAGTATTATGAGTGATAATGAAGTAGAAACAAAACCCATGGGAATTGGCCTTGGGATGGGAAAGTTTGAGCAAGTTTCATGTAAGTTCGAACATTATCACGCAATGCTGTAGTGCATTAGTGAATTAGACGTCAGGATTCCAGAGCGTTGATGCTTTTGGCGATGCATCACTGACGGTGTCGCCATGTCATTAGTCCCTCAAGATTAGGGCATCCTAAGAATGTCTTAAACTCTTGGTTAGCATCCCTAGGCTAATTTAAGACGTTCCATTGCTTCGGTTGGGTCTAAGACTCATTCCTGAGTTAAGAATTATGCATTATTTAAAAGGTAGCTAAGTATTGTGGTTAAGATATAGCTAAGTAAAGTGGCTAAGGGCTAAAAGTGCTCACATTGTCAAGAGGGCACTAAGGGGATTAAGTCGGTTTCAAAGGCTACATTGGCCTAAGAGAGAAAGGTCTCGAACCTAAGTGAATTAATTAAGAAACCTAAGAAGATCCCAATTGAACCATTTGGTTTGGAAAGTGAGCCACTAAGGAGCTCTAAGTTAAGCTTCAAGAGCTTGGGGAGTTAAATCACATAAGATGGCTGCCTTGTACAATAGCTTGAGGGCAAGACGGGTAAGTTTTAAGAGGACGTGACGACCTACTCTAGGACCCATAAATGGGACTTAAGGGAGGTAAAGTATTCGCAATATAAGGCCCAATGTCTCAAGTACCTTCAACATTTGAGCTCACTGCAAGTATAAGGCACCTAAGGTGCAATAAGTCCTAATGATTGTGTGAATTGCATATCATACATTTACGCATTACATATCTTCCATGTTGTTGTCTTGAGTTGCTTGTCGGTTGATTACTTGATTATTTGTTTGTCATGTTTGCATGCATGCATGCTTGCTTGCTATCTTTTTTGCAAGTACCCCAAGGGACCCTTACTGAGTACATTCATGTACTTACTCCCTTAAATTTGTTGTGTAGGTTCTAACACTGGGCCTAACAACTAGTGGATAGTTGTGGGCCAAGCTTTCTCTTTTTGCAGGTATTCTTTCACTAGAATCCTTGTGATTCTAAGATTACTTGTAGACCAAGCTATGTCCTAACTAAGTTTTATGCCTTTATAGTGTAGAGGCTAAGGACTAAGGAAAGGCTTGCACTTGGAGCTTTAATAGCTCAAAAGTGGGGCTGAAGTAAATGATCGTAGTTAAGTTTTTGTCTTGTGTATATAGTACCTTATGTACTAAGATGTTGCCTCTATTAGGATACATTGTAGTATAAAACCATTGAGTTACCTTTGGGTGCATGCTAGTGATGTTAAGTGTGCACAAACTATTACTTGAACTCAAAGTAACTAGTATTTCATTGTCTTGGCATGGTTTGAGTAAGTTTTAAATGAAATGCTCAAGCAATGTTTTTGAAATAGTTTACTTAATTGTTTGCATCACTAGGATGAAAGCATGCATATCTTTTTGTAGGGTAGGCTAAGAAACTAGTTACACATAAATTATTATAATTTACTGACAAATAATAGTTAGCCAAGAAAAACTAAGTGGGATTCACAGTCCATAAGAGCCTACAAGCCGAGTAATCCGGGGCATTGGGACCCCGTTCCACGGCACATCAGCTATGAAAGTCCTCACTATATAAAGTATATATAGTAAAGGTTAACTCCCAAGCCTAATAGGTTTAAAAACCCTAATCTTGTTAGGCCTAATTTTGGACTTAATAATGGATAAACTATTAGGTCAATAATTAATATGAAATTATCATGAAACCAAAACTAAACAATTTGGCCCATGCACTTAAATGATCCAATTGGTTCTAAGTGTGTGACCCAATAGGCTCCTATCACGTTAGCAATGATCATAAATCACATTTATGATCATAAATAATGGGTGATGTCTAGCAACACATCCTTGCTACCCAAGTGACAGAATAGTCAGTGATTCAACTAAGCCTCTATGATCATTATTCGTATATGCCATTGGTCCTTTTGTCCAAGAAATCAAGACTGAGCATGAGACATGGAATATGTCACTCTCGTGGAGCCTAATCTTTGGTTTCTTGATCCTCGAGTAGAGTGACTAAAACTAATGACATTGATATCCCATATCAATTCATCCAAGCATGGCCATGCATTTCCTCAATCTCACTCAATCAAAGGGGCCTAAAGATATTACTCATGTTACATAAAAGGGGCAAACCTCATCTTGATCATACAAAACCCTTTGCATGATATATGACATACTCAATGACCACTTTCATATTCACTCAGTTATGGGCAACAAAAAGAGATATTAAAGTATGTAAGTCACATGTAGGGAACTTTGATGACCTTAGGTCAAAGAACTGCATATACCACGATCACTGTGAGAATCACTTATGACACTTATATAACGATCCATATAGCGTTCTCATGGCAGGTCGGTCTAGTGCACAAGTTCTCCAACTTATACCCATATGTGAACTACAGATCTCATATTAGTCACCACATATACTAGTCTTAATGTATTATTGCAAACCACTTCCACAATAACACTAGACCAAGGACATTTAGGAATACTCTTATTTTAGGGCTATAATTATGTTTGATTATGTTACACAGAAACAAACAACAAACACAATTATTAGAATAAAGCCTCAATAAAATATCATGACTCAACGTGCAAAATACAATTATCTCATGATTAGCTTTTGGGCACAACACTAACACAACCTTCTTTGGTGGTGGCCACCCTGGTCATCACCTTAATATGCCCTAGTTAGGGGTTACTCATGAACAAACCTCCTCAAGCTTCCTCTCTTACCTTGTCATTCCTTATACCAAATGTGCTTAATTTTCATCCAGTCTGGACTTCATCTTGGTGAATTTAGCTTACATGATTTCCATGATCTTACTAAGATCTCTTTTTGCCATGGTTTTTGAAATCAAAGACACTCAAACAATTTTTTCTAGCACTATCTCACTATTTGTTAATGAAGTTGCTATATGCAACTATCTCTCCACAATTTCAAAATGAACTCACTCAAAACACCTTAGGGCTTTCAAAAATATATTTGAAAATGAAGAAAATTGAAAAGGAAGAAAGCTAAGGAAACATTAAAAGATGCCCAAGTAATATAAGATTGCAAGCACAAGAACAATGGACACCAAGCCAAGGTCAAGGTGCAATATTTTTTTATTTTTTTTTAATAAAAGCCTTGTTTTGAAATTTGGAAAAAGTGTTCAAACCCATTATTTTCCTCATCTGGATTTTATAGTTTTTGGTGCAATTCCACAAGAGTTCGATCCAGGTTTGAGAGTGAACACTACTTGGGTTGCTTGGGGTGCACACAAGTTTCAAGGCTTTCAAGAAATTTTCTTGTTACAAAAGAAACAACACGAAACTTAATTAATTACATCAAGGAGAGTTCAAACAAAATTTAATATATATATTTCCAAACAAAAGGAACCACAAGGATGCAATGGACACTTCTTGGGTTGGATGAAAGGGAAGTTGGAATGAATAGACAATTTTGGATGAAAACTAAAAGGAAAATACAAAATAGATAAGAATGATGAGATATAATGGTGAAACTAACTAAAAGGATTGAATTTAACAAAGATAACACATCCTGGTCTATGGAATTCTTTGCTCTGATACCACTTGATATGTTTTTTGTTGCCTAAATCTTGCTAACTCTAATAGGACCTTTGTTACTTGCTAATTTGGGAGCAAGAAATTGAGAAAAGAAGTTAGACTAAGACTTTAGAGTAAGGAGAAGAATGATAAAAAAAACAATGAGATATGATTTGAGCAAGATAAAGAGATAGAAGACACCAAAGCATTAAGGTGTTCAAGGAGAATATGAAAAATGGCTTGCACAAAGCCAAAAAGTGATTAATCAAGTCTTTTTGAATACAGGAGATATTTGGCCATCAATAAAGGTTCCCAAGCCTTAAAATGACTAAAAACACAAGCCTGAATAAAATAGAACCTATATCCTAACAGAACTTTTAGTTGAACCGAAACTAGACGTAAACACGCCATTTTGATCCTAATGTGTGTTCATTGCATTTTCCCACTAAAATATGTGCTAAAATGTCCTGAACACTTAAATATATGTAAATACACATAAACATTTTGGAAATAATATAATTGAAACACATTTTGTGGCCAAAATCCTACTCGAGCTCTAAGGGATACCCAGGTGCGTGCTCTCACTTGTTTAGGTGCTTGAGAGGGGATTCTTGGTACTTGGTATTAGATGCCTTCAGACACCTCCTACAAGTCTAGGATGTTGATCTAGCTAGTATTAGGTCTTATTTACAAACATCCCCAAGTTTGTTTTGCCTTTTGAGCCTTATGTGCTTAGAGAAGCCCCTTAATGAGCCTTTGGAATGCCCTTTGGTGCTTCTTAGCTCTTCTTCAAGTTAAAGGTCCAACTATCACCTTCAAGGGATCCTTGATGCTTGTTAGATTCCTATCATCCAAAACCAGTGTAGGAGGTCCCCATTATCTTTTAAAATTGACTTCCCTTAAGTGAGGGCTTAGTAAAGGTCGAATAGTGCATTAGGGTTGATGCCCCTCTTTTCCATCATCATCCTCTACCTCTGTACATGCTCAAGCAATAATACCTTTAGATAGGGGTATCGAGAGGGCCTTCTAGGCTGACGTGATGGCCTAACTTGCCCAAGAGGAATAGCCTGTTGTGGCAAGAGTCATCACAACAAAGGCCCCTATGGTTGAAGCAGTCCTCATTGGAATGATCCCAATGGAATGAATGAGGAGAAGGAAGGAAGGCCACTCAAATTAGAGCAGCCGAAACTAGGTTCTTGCCCTTAGGTTTTTTCTGGGAAGTAGTTGCCTGCAAAGAATAGAGAGGTAGACAATGTTGAAACTTTGACTTGGAAAATTAAAGAATTCACCCAGGATGAAAAATGCTTATGTTTACTCCCCAGCATGGTATCCTCATTCTAGTAGAGCTCAAGAGAAGGATCCTAGGCTCTCTTTTGGGAGTCAAAAAGGGTTTATCGTGACTTGCATTAGCGTCGAGCCAGTGGAGGGGTCATAGATGGCTATGGTAGAATTATAGAAAAGCCTCCATTGGTAGGGGCAAAACATGAACAACCTTTGTAAGCACATACTAAAGCCTTTAGTCATTGGCAATCCCATCCACCAAATTCTTCCTCGTCTTCCATAGCACTCAACCATGACATATGTCTGCAAAGAAAAGGGCATCAAAATGATTAATAGACTATAAAAGACAAGAGTTAAAGCGTTGAGTACCATAATCCCATCAACCTCGGTTTCATGTTGCTACCTTTTTAAAGGCCTCAATTAATGCCCTTACCCAATTCACAAGGTTATTCAACCCATTGTAGCTAAAATAGGCCTTGCATATGCCGGCATATTAAAGGGCTATTTCTCCTAGTCCTTGTTGGGGCAAAGGGAAGAGGCTATCATAGTTCTCGTTAATGGTGATCTACTCTAGCCACGTCAAAAAGTGGCCTACTAAAGGACTATTTCACCTAGTTCTTGTGTTACCTACTTTAGGGTAGTATAATTATGGTGCAAAAATTGTGCATTTAGACTCCTAGGATTGGTGATGTTCTATAGGCCATCATGACACTACCCTTAGTGTGCATACCCAAGTGGTCCTATTGGGCACTATATAAACACATGCATATTGGTCTAACCATCACACGCATATTCATATTTTATGCATACCATGGCAGAAAAGAAGGAAAACACTAGCACAAGTCTTAATCTTGGCTACCATACATTAGGCAATCTTGTTAAGTTCTAGTGACCAGCCACTACACCTATAACTTCCACTAATAAACCGTATCATTCTAGCCATGTAACCCCATATTTTATTTGCTCCATTATCAAGTAGAGGCTTAGAGTAAACCAAGGAAATTTTTTTTTACATCAATAGCCCACCTATGGACCAAGTTATGGATTTTTAAAGTTAGTTACAAAATTCTGACCAAATGAACAGTAACTTAGCCAAATTTGCAAAATCATATCTTTGGCTACATGGCCTTAAATTCTGAAATTTGAAAGCCCAGTTAAAACTCCAGATGTCGTCTAGGTGTGGTCAAAATTTCTACATAGGGAGTTATAGAACTTTAAGTGCAAAGGTGAAATTCTGGTCACTTTTGGACCATTTTGCCCATACAAAATTTCATAAGTATGCAAACACTTCATTCACAAGGGGTAAGCCCTCAAAGGCTATCCCATACATGTCCAATACACATGGGAAATACATTCTCTTGCATCTAGTAACTTTATGTGGCCAAAACAGAATTTACAAGTAAGCAGCCTATCATTCACACTTAGGCAGCTTTGCACCACATCACATACATAACCAAAACATTACTCAAATGTTCACATACTTGTCTTATTTTACATACACTACATGTACATGCATAAATGCACTACATAATGGTCTTAACTCAGCTAAATACATACCCTAAGTTACAGGAGTGCCTGAGACCCAATGGACTCTAGAACAAGATGCTGGACAGCTGCTGCACAACACAATAAGTACCACCATTAAAAATACCAAATGTGGTCCTAAAATCACCAAAATTTTCAGATCACAACTAGACATATTGAATTTTAAGTACCTGAAAATTCAGGGCAAAAATCAAACCACAAAGGTTAGTTTGAAGGTAATCTTTCAGCTAGACCTGAAATGACAAAATTGAAGGGAGTGAGTTTCATTGAGAAACTTAGTAAGAGTAACACTTGGTTTCAATAGGTAATGTGACCGTCATCAAAACCTGCATCCAAAGACACTAAAACACAAAACCACAATGCATATATACAAGATATAGCAACCAAATGTAGCAGCCATTCATAACTAACAAACACATGAAATGCAGCAACAACAATAACCATAGATTAGTCCATAAAACATGCAACAATATAAATAAATCACTATGGCAGCCCTCCTTAAGTTAATGCTTGGTCTTAGGAGGATTTTAACACTATTTAGTACTAACTTTGGGCTCTAGAAACTCTCATTTCACTGCCATCTTTGTGCACTTCACACTAGGTCACAAAACCTTCAGTAAGTGCACTCCCCTTATTAAGTTTGGTTCATCAAGCTCATAGCTTTCTTCCAAGCTTAGCCCTAGCTCCATGGTTGCTTGAAAATATAGAAAACAACCCATGAGAGCAAGAGAACCCTTACCAAAATGGGTAGGCCAAAAACCAAGGTTGATCCTTGAAGTACCCAAGCAATAGCTCTAGTTTGCTTTCAATTGCTTCTTTTTGCTTCAATTTCAATCTTGGAGGTATGGTGGCTATAGAGGGGCTATGGAAGAAGTGTGGAGGAGGGTGGTGGCTGTGTGGGTCGAATATGGGAGAAGAAAATTCAAGTTAGGCTTCTTAAATTAGCTTTAGGGCACTAAACACCTTTATTAGCCTCAATCATGCTTTATGTCATTTTCTTTGCCCATAAGCATGGTTTCTTTGTCTTAAACTTATTGGTACACATGTGCACAACACTTTTGACCCATTTACAAGCCATAGCCGCCCCTCCCTAGGTGGGAAAACTCCAAATTGCTCCATTTTGACTTAAGTCAAAAGCTTGAACACCTTAAGGTTTACACTAGGACATTTAGGTCCTTAAAGCCTTTAGTGTTTTCTTTGTCCAAACTTGTCTTCCATGAGCAATTTGGTCCTCTAATAGCACTTTTATACCATTCAAATCCTTCTCATAACTCTCCAAAGCTCTTTCTTGAAAGTTTTACAATTAGGTACCTGAATTTTGAAAACCTTACAAAAAAGTCCATAGGTTGCTTGACCAACAAGAAATCCTTAAGGCTTTTCTTGGGTGCCAAGTTACCAACTTGGAACACTTTTAAGGAGGTGTTTGTTATACCTTTTACCCTTTACACTTCAATCACTATGAAGATAATTACACAATATAATGGCTTTTTTACCATTATGCCACACTTATAATTCTCCTATTTTTATGAGGTGATAACACCATGTTAGGGCAAAGGGAAGAGGCTTTCATAGTTCTCATTAATGGTGAACTACTCTAGGTACATCAGAAGTGGCCTAAAGGACTATTTTGCCCAGTCCTTGTTGGGGCAAAGAGAAGAGGCTATCATAGTTTTCATTAATGGTGATGTACTCTAGCCACGTTAGAAGACACTTATAAGTCATTTTTCCCTTTGAGCCCTTAAATAAAGAGATTCAGTTGATGACATCATGCTAGGGCATGTCACTCTAGTGGAAAAAGAAGTCCTTGGGGATAACCAAGGGTAAAGAAAAAAATGATCTTTCCACTGCCCCAAGAGTCTTTGTAAAAAGTGAAGGCAAAGGATTTATTGCCCCCGCCAGATATAGGGTCAATTTGGACAAAGGTTGAACTTTTTTGGAGGTCATGGGAGTAAAACTAAAAAAAAGCATCAATTATAGGTTTAACCCCTACTAGTTAACAATAGATGATGAAGGCATATAGGTGGGTGAAGGAGTTGTAGGCCAGTTGGAAAATGGAGACCTTGTACAATTCACATAATTGCTTTATAAGGGGATGGAATAAGAAAACAAGGGCCAGCTTGGAGCTAGGCAATGAAGACAGTAATGATGTCTTTATCAACATTGGTGGGTGACGTGCCCACAACCTCTTTCCTCCTAAGGGCAACAGTGACCCCATTAGGCTATGCCATCAATGAAGCTTAACTTGCAGTGCCTCCCACGTGGGAATAGGCTTCAGTTCTTTCAAATCCTTTAAATTTGGGGGAAAGGGACCTTAGGCTCCCCTTTTTGATAAGGGACTCCATGATAGTAGATGGCTAGGTAGCCATAACAGGTTTTCCCCACATAGGTTTGTAAGGCATCATCTAAGGACAAAGGATGAAAAGAAGGGTAAGAATGGTGGCTGGCCATCATGGAGGAAATAAAAAAGAAATAAGAAATAAAGGAAATAAAACCAATAAAAAAAATAGAGAATTCATTTTTGTATTGAAGTTGAGAGAAAGTTAATGGTGCCGATGATAGAAGTGCGACTATGAAAGTGTAGAAGTGACCACTAGAAACAATGAGCAAGAGAGCAAAGAGTAGGGAAGTAAAAGGTAAAAAGGTTCAAGAAATAAGAAAAGGGTGAATGATAAAGAAAAGGATGGCAAATACCTCATTCTTTTGTAAACCTACAGAGGACTCCACACTTTCTTCTCGAAAATTGTCACCATCATTATCCATTAGGTAGGCCAACGACACTTGTGCCACATGGCCCTTAACTACCACAAACATAACATGCCATCAAGTCACGCCTTTGATGCGTATTAAATTAGTGTTGTTTTAGCGCACATCTTGTCATTAAAATTGACACATGTCTAATCAAAGAGACAGTTGGATTCTACCATCATCCATGAGGCATCATTTCTCCTCCTTGGTTCCTAAGAGGTGTTGTCTCACCTTCTATTTCCCAAAAGGAGCATCATTATGCCTACCATTTTCATGAGACACCGTTTTGCCAACATAGAAGTTGTTATAAGGGAAGCATTGTTTAACGCCAATGGGCATTGTAATCTATAGGGCCCATAACCCACATTTTTCAAAAAAAGGGATATATTGATAGCATACGAGACCTATAGCCCCATGTCGAGGATCAAAATTGCTTGGATGGTCCAATAAGGGCCTGATTCACCATTTATTCAGCCCAATAGGCCAACGCCTAAACTAAAAAGGAAAGAGACTCCTACATGGGAAGGAAATCCCATATTCATGAGACTTTCTAACTCATATGGACCTTTTTTGGGCCCTATAAAAGAAACCCTCACAACATTTCAAGCTATGTTCCACATTTTACAACTTCAATCTCTGTAGCTTCCTAAAACACTTATGTAAGACTAACTTGACCGTTCGAAGGTTCACCTTGGATATACAATTTGGGCCCCTGATAGTGTCTTTGAGTGTAGATCCTCATATTCAAGTTGCTAGCACAAGCTTTAAAATCGGTCCATCTGATTTGGTTGGTAGTGTCCTAGTTTTGGTATCACACTGGGTTTAAATCAGGTTATTTTGGTTATGAGTTATTTTTATTTCGAGTTAAGTTACTTCAAATTTGGATTATTTGGGTTTACTTTGCTCGGATTTCGCTTAAACTGAGTTTATGTTGGATTGGATTTAATTTCGCCTGTCAATTTTTTTTTTAAGTCAATTTGGATGAGATGGTATTCAATTTGAAGTGAATCGGGGTATTCGGGTTTTGTCCGGATCTGGCATCCCTACCCACCGGGTGAGTAACAATGTCGTAACTTCTCCATGGCGGTTCCTGCCATCGGTGGAGAAATCCAAAAGTTGCTCATGGGGATTAGAGATGATCAAAAGTTTGTACTCGTAATTTGCAAAAATTTCACCCAAGTCTGTCAGGAACAGCCATTTTCCACCTCCTTCCATGTTACCCTCTTCCCCGGTCACCATTTCTTGTTTTTCTTATTTCTGATTCCGACAGCTCCTCCACCACCCAACTCGAAAACAAACAAAAAATTAATCTTTGTCGTCATTCTTTAACTGCTATGTTTGCTATTAACAAAACATCTTCACCTACTACTCTCAACTTGCACTCCCCAGTCCAATTCACTCACTCACTCACTGCTCTTACTCATTCTCGTAGAATTTTTGCAAATCCCCTCTTTCCGTGAACACTCATGCTTCTTCAGGAATCTTTTAAGGGGTTTGGTCTGCTTTTATCTGTTGTAGGCTTTTGTAGCTCTGTGGCCAGTTTTTGGGGTGCTTGAAATTATTGGTCATAGAGAAATTTGTATGGTCGACTCTGGTGGACTTTTGATTTAGGTTATTTGTTGCTTGACATGGGTTTTGCAGTTGACGAGCTGGGTAGATAAACTTGCTATTGATCTCCTTGGCTAATTCAAATGCGGAGCAGTCTTTGAGATTTGGGTTTCAGTCCGCTTTTGAGTGTTTGTACATGTTCTTGTCTCCCTTGTTCAGGGCCTGCAGTTTTGTTGACTAATTTCTTGTTGGTCAGTTTGAAAAATTCTATGAGATTTGGGGTTTAAGCTGATTTTGAGGAATGTGGATAGTGAGTTTGATGGCTTTGTTTGTGGTACTTGCAGCGGGGCAATCTGATTTTGAAGCACTTTTGGAACTTAAGAAAGGTCTTGAGAAAGACCCTTCCGGACAAGTTTTTGGTTCATGGGTTTCAAAGTCCATTGCTTCTGATGGCTGTCCAAAAAACTGGTTCGGGGTGGCCTGCGTTGATGGCCATGTGACTTCAATTACCCTCAATGATTTGGGCCTAATTGGGAACTTCAGCTTCCCCGTTATTGCCAGCCTTGAAATGCTGGGAAATTTGTCCTTGTCAAATAATCGGTTGACAGGAACTGTCTCAAACATTGGTTCTCTTCAATCACTCCAGTTTTTGGACCTTTCTTGCAATGCCTTTCATGGGTTGTTACCATCTAATATTGTCAACTTGCAAAACTTAGTGCTTCTGAATCTTTCTGTGAACAATTTTGAAGGCAAGTTGCCTTTTGGTTTCAATAAGCTTGAGAAACTGGAATATTTGGATTTGAGGGCTAATGGTTTTTCTGGGGATATCATGAATCTTCTGACCCAGTTGGATGCAGTCGTCCATGTTGACTTGAGCAACAATCAATTCGCTGGCACCGTGGACCCAAGTTTGGGAAGATCAAGTTTTGTTTCTTTGATCAAGTATCTTAACGTAAGCCACAATTTGCTGGTTGGTGAGCTCTTTGCTCATGATGGAACTCCATTTTTCGACAGTTTGGAAGTGTTTGATGCCAGTAACAATCAGTTAATGGGTACTATACCTTCATTCAACTTCATATTTTCTTTAAGGATTCTTCGGCTTGGAAGCAACCAGTTGACAGGTTCACTTCCAGAAGCTCTTTTGCAGGAAAGCTCAATGGTATTAACTGAATTGGATCTTAGCCTTAATCAGCTTCAAGGTAATTCTTGCTTTTGCATTTAGAAAGTTAGGGGAACTACTTGTTCTTGCGAGTAAGATACATACATACATTATGTACGTATGTACATATATACATACATATATAAATACATACTGTTGGGAAATTTTTCCCAACACATACATACATATATACATACCTTTTACGTGTGTGTGCGTGCGCTTGTGCATTTGATAATCCCCTTGTGGACTTAATCTGTTTGGAAATTTTTCCCAACACATACATACATATATACATACCTTTTACGTGTGTGTGCGTGCGCTTGTGCATTTGATAATCCCCTTGTGGACTTAATTTGAGAAATATATGTCAATTTATAAATGAATTTGTGTCAGATGCTGTTAAATTATATTTCTTCTGTTTCAAAGACACAACTGAAAAGCAACCTGAACAGAAAAACCTTTAAACAATTTCGATATATGACTCAAGCTCTTTCACCACATCAAGATATGCTTAACCACAAAGCTTAAATTGTATTCTGATTTGGACTAGGTTTATGCTTCTCTGACAATTTCAGTGATCTTGTATCTCTCTGCGTAGGGGGCTCATGCTTGCTGGGCTTCATAACTGTACCCCAAATGTTGAACTTTGGTTCCTACAAATAAATAATATCGTGAATATCTTTTAAGGATGGCTTTTTCATGGATATATTAACTCAACAACTTTCTCTTTTTATTTATTTATTTATTTATTATTTTTTATCTATCAATTGAAACTTAATTCAGTTCTTATTGGATATGAAGTTGGCTACGTTAGTGCACCCATAAAAACAGAAAAGGTGAACAAAGTTGCCCGCTCTGATGTGTTCAGGTTATGTTTCATGTTTGATGAAGCGATGTTCCTTGCACATATTATTGGTTATATACCAACGTTTGTGATTAGTTGTTCATCAAAGGATTAGTCCTGGCAACAATTTGACGCATGGAAGTTCTAATTATGTTTTTCTTGTGACTTGTGCCTTAGCAGGACCAGTAGGAAGTATAACATCCACAACCCTGAGGAAGCTTAATATATCTTCCAACAAACTTTCTGGCCCTTTACCTCTTAAGGTAGGGCATTGTGCCATCATAGATCTCAGTAATAATATGCTGTCAGGAGAATTGACCAGAATAGTGGGCTGGGGAAATTATGTTGAAGTCTTACAGTTGAGTTCAAACTTGCTGGCCGGAACACTTCCGAACCAAACTTCACAATTTCTGAGGCTCACTACATTAAAGATATCCAATAACCACTTGGAAGGCAATCTTCCAGAAATTTTAGGGACATATCCAGAACTGAAAGTGATTGATCTTAGCCTTAACCATCTCAGTGGGTTTCTCCTTCCAAGCCTTTTCAGTTCAACAACATTGACAGATCTTCGCCTCTCAGGCAACAATTTAAATGGTTCAATTCCGCTTTCTGGGGCTGAAAGGTTGTTTTCAGTTGACTCTACCCAAAATCGAAGTCTTGTTACTCTTGATTTGTCATCCAATTCATTAAGTGGCACCTTGCCCAAAGAGATCAGTAAATTTCACAACTTGGCATTTCTCAACCTCTCAAACAACAAACTTGAGGGCAGCATCCCAGATAACCTTCCTGCTTCACTGAAAGAATTCAACGTGTCCCTTAATAACTTCTCAGGTGCTGTGCCTGATAACTTGAAGCAGTTTCCAGATTCAGCCTTCCATCCTGGAAACCTGTTCCTTTTGTTCTCCACTTCTCCATCCTCACCAGAAGGCTCTTCCAGGTCTGTTTTAAGTAGACATAACCGTCATATGGAACCTGCTATCAAAATTGCCTTGATTACTGGTTTGGTTGGTGGATTTGCTGTTATAGTTGTAGCATGTGTAATGGTCTGTTACAAGAGCAACTGGCCAAGACATGGTATCAATGATTCCAAGGGAAAAGTGAGTAAGGAATGTGTTCAGCATATATCTGCACCGAACAAAAGTTTAGACTCACCGGCATCTTCCTTTAGTTTTCAACAAAATCCAGCACCATCACCCAAAGAAGACTCCACGCATGAGCAAGTTGACACTTCACTGGTTGTAAATGAGCACAAGGATTTTTTTGTTGATCCTGAATCCAAGATAAAAGATGACACATTACCTTCTCCAATCTCTATCTTTCCATCATCAAATACATATCCATCTAGAAACCTCAAGCCCAGCTCTCTTGTCATCCGCTCGCCTGAAAAACTAGGTGGTGATTTACATCTATTTGACAGCTCCATGGTGTTCACAGCAGAAGAGCTTTCACTTGCGCCAGCCGAAGTTATTGGAAGGAGCTGCCATGGAGCATTGTACAGGGCTACGCTTCCATCTGGTCTCATACTAGCAATTAAATGGTTGAAGGAGGGGATAGTGAAAGGAAAAAAGGACTTCTCAAGGGAAATGAAGAAGCTTGGCTCTATTAAACATCCAAATTTAGTTTCTCTTCGAGGTTACTATTGGGGACCCAAGGAACATGAGAAGTTGATCATATCGAATTATGTGAATGCACCATGTTTGGCACTCTATCTTCAAGGTAAGTTCTGTTTATGATTGTGAACACCAAACCAAATAGCAACATTGCTCAGTTATTTTTATCTAATCTGCAGAGGCTCAGATGGAAAAGGTTCCACCTCTGTCTCTTGGCAAGAGGCTTCGAGTTGCAGCAGATGTAGCACGATGTCTGAATTACCTGCACAATGAGCGAGCCATACCCCATGGAAACCTCAAGTCAACAAACATTCTGCTGGAAAGCCCTAATATGACAGCACTAGTCACTGATTATAGTTTCCATCGGATATTGACTCCATCAGGCACGGCAGAACAAGTTCTAAATGCCGGAGCCCTTGGCTATAGGCCTCCGGAGTTTGCCAGCACAAGTAAGCCCTGCCCATCCTTAAAGAGTGACGTCTATGCTTTTGGTGTCATCTTGTTGGAGCTCCTGACTGGAAAAAGTTCAGGGGAGATCATTCCATGGAATTCAGGTGTAGTTGATCTGACAGACTGGGTGAGGCTGTTGGCAGCAGAAAATCGATCCATACAGTGCTTCGACTGGTTGATTTTGGACCGGCAAAAACCGGAGCAGCCACAAAGAGTTCTTGATGCTCTGCTGCAAGTGGCTCTTACGTGCATTCTACCAGCATCTGAGAGGCCGGACATGAAATCAGTCTTTGAAGACATCTCATTGGTAGCTTCCATAGAAGGCACAAGATGAGCAACAGATTCTAACCGTACCATTCTAATTTTGACTTTTGGAAAAATTGAATTGTGCTTATATAATCTTTTCTTTTTGTTTTTTGTTTTGCTTTTTGTTTTAGTGTAACACAATGTCAAGTAAATATGCCTTAATTTTTGTTTTGTTGGTTTTAATTTTTGTTATAAACAACTAATGCATAAAAGTGCCAAGCAGGGTCCTAATAACATCTATGCCCAAACACTCAATTTCATGGTAACCTTTTGGGTCAATAATCCAAGGTCTTTGTTTCAGAGATGGCAAGTCTTTGAGCTGCATAAACAAAAAATTTTACAAAACGTAATAAGATTTTTATATAAAATTCTAACTAAATTCTAATTGTTAGTATAGAATTGGATCTAGAAAAATTACTGGTATACATATTTTATGGGTAAAATCCATCTGTAGTCCCTTATCTGTTACATTTGCCCTATTTTGGTCTCTTATCTCTCAAAGTACTTATTAAGGTCCCCTAACTCGTAAATCTTATCCCACCCAAGTCCCTGCCGTCAATTGGGCCATTATCTTAAACGGAAAATGATTTGTTGGCTCATGTGGCAGTTCCTCACTCCATTCCTTGGGCCTGCAAAGCCACACAGCTTCCACTTTAACTGAAATGGATGACCATTTATACAGAAAAGAAAATGTAAACCCAAATTGACACAAATACATAATTTTTGGACTTAAAATATAGATTAATGGGCCAAATTTCTTTACCTTACCTGATGCAAAGCAAGACAGCGGGATTTGTTGCCCAGCTGCTCGAGAATTACATCTAGCCATTGACAACTGCCTCCATCATTTATAGCCACCGTTCAACGCTGCTTCCAACTGACTCAGCCCGCTGCCAACACCAATCGGCAGCCCTCGTTTTGAATTGAAGGAGGAGAAGGAGATCCAACCGACCAGGTTCTGACTTGGTTTTGACCCTGAAATGGTTACGACCTGATCGACCAACTCTAGAGTCTGCCATGGCTCATGCCAAGCAAACTGCAAGAAAATTAACCAACGAAAAGGCGCCCTGGAGAATGCTAGCGACGAAGGCTACCAAGAAGTTGGCATCGGCGACCGAACCAGTAAAGAAGCCGCATCAATTCAGGCTGGGAGCGGTGGCTCTGAGGGAGATCTCATCTGCGTGATTCACACCAAGAGAATCGGAGAATCGGTGAACTCGTCTGTTTCACGAACCGGAGAATCGGAGAATCAGAGATGAAGGAGAAAGGCTTAAGGAAGGTTGAGAAAGGCCATTGAAACGGAGAGGGGCAGGAGGAAGGCGGAGAGGGCCGATCGAAATGGAGAGGGGCGGGAGGAAGGTCGAGAGAGGCTATCAAAATGGAGAGAGGCTCTTCACCGGCGGAGGTCGAGGGGTGGAGCCACTGAGGCGGATGGTGGCGGCGGTACTCGTTGAGGAGAGATGATTGGGGAAGATTGATTAATTAACCTTTTAAGTACCTAAAATTGTGTTTCTGTCAATTTGAGCCTAAGATTCATTATTCTCCCAGTCTTATCATTTATTGTCATGTTAGATGGCATTGTGGGACCAAATAGGGATATTAAGTGACATGTATGCATTTTTCATCAGAAATAATGCTAGAAATAATGGATGAGACTCAAGTAGGATGCATTGCTTGAGTTAGGGTACCTTAATAGTCACTTTTAGAGTTAGTGGCTATCTTAGGACAAACCAAATAATTAAGGGACCGAATTTAAATTTTAGCCCATACTTTATACTAGCAATTGTAGACATATTGTGTATAGTTTACACTGATGCGTCTTGATATTCTCTACAAATGTGTAAGAATAGGTTTATTGACCATTTAGTTGCTCTTGAACAATTTTTTTTTTTTTTATATTCACAAGCATGTCACAAGTAAGGGTAGTAAGAATAGTAGTAGCCTGTTAGGAAAGGTAGGAGATAAATTGCCTGTTTCTCAAAACCTAGATGGACTTTGAATCACATTAGCAATTGTGGGCATTCCACCTTGGTAAGAACAGAATTTGAGCTTGGACCACTTGTGCAATGAATATCCCTGTTTGCTATTTTGCTAGAATGGTAGGGCCTAACAATACAGAAGAGGCAACTCATAGATAATACACAAATCCAAAGCTCTAGTATAAATTACCAAAGTCTTTAGACCTTGACCAAGTTCCTAGTGCAACTCTTTACCCACACACCTCTTATATAAATACTTGCAGACACATCAGTTTTTTTCTTGCAAGTTCTAATGAGAGATTATCATTCATATATCATCAATAAATATGATAAATGAGTTAGCAAGTTGTAACTTTTTCCTTTGACAAATGTTCATGACAAGGTTTTTAATTGTATGAATGCAACGAGTTGCGGTTTAGTCACAAACAAATAGCTAGTAAAAAAAATAGGATATGGACTATTATTTTTTTATGGAAACTTTCATCTCCCTTTTTTCAGAGACAACAAAAGTTTTGCAATTAGCAATACATATAATTTCTTGCAGAAGTGACTTTATCCAAAGTTAATAAGATGTTCTCAACAGAGCTAACTTAGCAAGAGTATGAGCTACCTGATTTGCTTATCCTAAAGTAATGAAAAATTGCCCACACAAGGGACTTAATCAACCCAACTGTAGTAGCCCTAATCGTATCCCAAGTGTCTGATCTAAAAGGGATAGGGCTCTAAATAGCATTAACCACTATAGCAAAATCAAATTCCAAGATAATCATGCCAAGTTCAAAGTCAAAAACCACTTTTATACCTTTACATGCAAGTTGACCTTTTGCATAGAAAGAGTTCTGAAAACCATATATCAGGGCTTCAAGTGCTGCTAAAACCTCACCTCGATTATTCATAATAACCACTCTAATGCCAATTTTGCCTTTCCTATCAATGGTTGCATCTACATCAAGTTTTATGCTAACGTGTTAACAGACTTTGCCACGCCACCACTGAGCAATGATCAACTGGAAATAAAAGACACCTAACATCATTTTATGATTGTTCAACCTGCCAATTGAATGAAGCCAAGTCAAACCTTGTCTTCTCATGAACAAGCATGTTTCTAAATAATCATATAGTCCATGCAATAATGAAGAACTTTTCCCAATTGGCATCAAATTGCAATTCATGTAGCCTTTGAAACAATTCAACCATGGTCGAACAATCTCCCTCCGTTACAAAGAACAATCATTGAGCCTTTCATGCATTCTTCACTATGAGACACTCTATCATAATATGCAAAGCAGTCTCCTCTGCCTCATGACAAAAAGCACAAGTCATGTTATCCACAATATGCCTTCTGAAAATTCAGCTCGAGTAGGTAAGCATCTTTTGCAAAGTCACCATATGAATATCTTAGTTTTACTAAAAACGCACAACCCCTAAATCATAAACCACGTCATTTTTTCTACTGGGTTGACTACATATTCTCCAGTATGTTGGGGGTAAATGGTACCCATTTTTAACCGAAAACTTGCCATAGCATTGTAGTGCCACACCAATGCATCATCACGCTCTAATTGGCCACAAGGAACTGCCCTGATCCTAGAGATGTCATCCCTGTTAAACAATTCTACAAGAACCCAGAGATCCCAGCCTTTACCATACTCCGTCATAAACTCAAAACCCACATATCCTCTCTATCCAACGACATCAACATAGTCGGTTTAAGGGAAGAGTAACCTGACAACAAAGGTTCTTTCCATACTCTAATGTTTGTGCCATTTTTGACCCTCCAACAAAGACCCTTCTCTATCACTTTTCAGCCTTTCAAAAAGCTTTGCCAAGTGAGCGAGGGATTGTTTCCAATTTGTGCCTCTAGGAAAGATAAGTTCTTTATAGTACTTACATTGGAGAACTCTTGTGCATAACGAAGTAGGGTGCATTAAAAGTTTCCAACCCTGCTTGGCTACCATGGCTAAGTTAAAGTTGGTCATGCTTCGGAAGCCCATACCACCCTCCTTTTTTGCCTTACACAAAGTGCCCCACACCATCCAATGTAGACTAGAGCTGCTTTTATAATGAATCCACTAGTAATGATTCATTTTTCTTTTCTAGCTCATCATACAAACGAGGCAGCAAGAGGAATACAATCATAGCATAGGTGATGAGTGTTACAGCCCTCCTAGCGGGAAGCACATTAAAGGCATATAAATTAATAAATCCTTAGTTTAATACCTCATTTTAAGATCACTTAGCAAGGTTGAGCAGGTTAGTTAAGGTTCACTAAGTTCCAAGGAGAGTATGGCATCAAAAGAGGTCCAAGGGCAAAATGGTAACTTTTCATCCCAAGGTGTTGAGTTGAGTCACGAGAGTAAAAAACGTGTTTTAAAACCAAAACCTTGCTTTGCACCCAAATTTTCAGTAAGTGTTAAAGGTTTGACCAAAATTTGACCAAAGGTTACTATTTGGGGAAAGGGTTCTTTTTGACAACTTAATAAAAGTTTAAGGGCTTAATGGGTGGAAAGCTTTTTGTTACCCACTCCGGGGTAGTCCAGTTATGGTGCAAAAACTGTACATTTAAACTCCAAGAATTGGTAATGTTTTGTAGGCCATCAGAACACTACCCTTAGTGTGCATACCCAAGTGGCCCTCTTGGGCACTATGTAAACACATGCATATTGGTCCAACCATCACACACATATTCACATTTTATGCACACCATGGCAGCTAAGAAGGAAAACACTAGCACAAGTCTTAGTTTTGGCTTCCACACATTAGGCAATCTGTTAAGTTCTAGTGACCAGCTACTGCACCTGTAACTTCCACTAATAAACTATATCATTCTAGCCTCATACCCCCCATGTTTTATTTGCTTCATTATGAATTAGAGACTTAGAGAAAACCAAGGAATTTTTTTTTACATCAATAGCCCACCTATGGACCAAGTTATAGATTTTTGAAGTTGGTTACAAAATTCTGACCAAATGAACAGTAACTCAGCCAATTTTGCAATGTCATATCTTTGGCTACAAGGATCCAAATCTAGAAATTCCAAATTCCAGTTCACCCTCTGGGTGTTCGCTAGGTGTGGTCAAAATTTCATATCAAGATTCATTCTACACAGGAAGATATTAAACTTTAGGAACATGGTCGAAATTCTGGCAACTTTTGGACCATTTTGCCCATACAATTTTTCCAAACCATGCAAACACTTCATTCACAAGGTGAAAGCCCTCCAAGGCTATCCCATACATGTCCAATACACATATTAATTACATTCTCTTGCATCTAGCAACTTTATGTGGCCAAAACAGAATTTACAAGTAAGCAGCCGATCATTCACATTTATGCAGCTTTGCACCACATCACTTACATAGCCAAAACATTACTCAAATGTTCACATACTTGTCTCATCTTACATACACTACATGTACATGCATACATGCACTACAATATGGTCTTAACTTAGCTAAATACGCACCCTAGGTTACAGGAGGTCCTGAGACACAATGGACTCCAAAAATAGGATGCTGGACAGCTGCTGCACAACACAGTAAGTACCACCATTAAAAATACCAATTGTACTCCTAAAATCACCAAACTTTCCAGATCACAACTAGACATATGGAAGTTTATGTACCGGAAATTTCAGATCAAAACTCAAACCACAAAGGTTAGTTTGAAGGTGATCTTTCAGTTGGACCTGAAATGACAGAATTGAGTGGAGTAAGTTTCATTGAGAAACTTAGTAAGGGTAACAATTGGTTTCTTAAGGTAATGTGATCCTCATTAAAACCTGCATCCAAAGACACTAAAAAAAAAAACCACAATGCATATATACAAGATATAGCAACTAAATGCAGCAGCCAAACACAACCAACAAACACATGAAATACAGCAGCAAGATATACCATAGGTTAGTCCATAAAACACATAATAAACATAACCAAATCACTATGGCAGCCCTCCTCAAGCTAATGCTTGGTATTAGGAGAATTTTAAAAGTAGTTAGTACTAACTTTGGGCTCTAGAAACCCTCATTTTACTGCCATCTTTGTGCACTTCACACTAGGTCACAAAACCTTCAATAAGTGCACTCCCCTCGATAAGCTTGGTTCATCAAGCGCATGGCTCTCTTCCAAGTTTAGCCATAGCTCCATGAATGTTTGAAAATTGCAGAAAATAGTCCATGAGAGCAAGAGAACCCTTACCAAAGTGGGTAGCCCAAAAATCAAGCTTGATCCTTGAAGTATGCAAGAAATAGCTCTAGTTTGCTTCCAATTGCTTCCTTTTGCCTTCAATTTCAATCAATTGCAAGTTTGAAGGTGTGGTGGCTATGGAGGAAGTATGGCTGTGTTCTTGGGCTGGGGGAGGACGAAAATGAGAGAGGGATAAGTGCCAGATTTGGCCACAAAAATACCTGAAGTGGAAGTCTTACTTCCCTTTTCCTTAGCAAGTTAAATGACCCTAAGTGAGCTTAAGGGCACCAAAACACACTTAAACAAGCTTAACCTTGCTTTATGTCATTTTCCTTTTCACTAATTATGGTTTCTTTGTCTTAAACTCATTGGTACACATGTGCCCAACATTTTTGACTAATTATCAAGTCTTGGCTGCCTCCCCATAGTGGGATAATCCCACAATTCCACCCTTAGACTTAAGTCAAAAGCTTGAACACCTAAAGGTTTACACTAGGACATTTAGGTCCTCATTGCCTTTAATGTTTCCTTTGTCCAAACTTGTCTTCCATGAGCAATTTGGTCCTCCAATAGCACTTTCGTACCATTCGTATCCTTCCTATAACTCTCCAAGTTTCTTTCTTGAGAGTTTTGCAATTGAGTACCCGAATTTTGAAAACATTACAAAAAAGTTCATAGGTTGCTTGAAAAACAAGCAATCCGTAAGGCTTTTCTTGGGGACCAAGTTACCAACTTGGAACACTTTTAAGGAGGTGTTGATCATGCCTTTTACCCCCCACACTTCAATCACTATGGTGAGAATTACACAATATAATGATTTTTAGCCATTATGACACACTTGTAATTCTATCATTTTGTGAGGTGGTAACACTTTTAAATGGTAAAAGTGAGCCTTGGTCTGCCACTCTTCATTTTCTTCATCTTTAAACCCGATTCTAACCTTTCCCTCTTCATTTCTACTTCAATTCTTGCTCAAATTCGAGAGTTCTTGGTGAAAATTGAAGGTTCCATGGGTGTATAAGCAAGGGGTAGCTTATTTAAAGTGAGTTTCGTGCATTTGAAGCTAAAAATCATGTTTTCCAACTAGGGCCCTATTTTACACGAGACATAAGTTGATTTCCATAATGTTTTCTTGTTTTTTTGGCCCTTGGTTGCTTGGGTTTTGCTTGGTTGCCCTCGTTTTGATGCCATGAACCTTTAATTGCTTAAAACCTAGGTGAGACTTAGTGGAGCCATTTACTTGGTGATGGGTTGCTTGATCTTTGCTTGTAGCTTGGAATAGAGGTAAGGGATTTAAGGTTCAAGTTCATTTGATGTCATTCATAGCTTGTTTGCTTGTTAAATTCAAGTAGTTTGATGAATGATATTAGTTGGTGGGTTATACTGATCATGGTGAACTAGTGATGTTTAATGGTTGGTGTGGTGTTTATGGACATCATAGGATTGGTTCAAATGGTGAATTGTGGCCTAGTGTTTGTGTATTACATGTGGGAATGGCTTGGAGGTGCCCTAAGGAGGTTTGAAGGGGTAAGGAAGCCTCCAAAGAGGCTTAGGAGGCTTTTTCTAGGTTTAGGGCAAGGGGCTCTAGCGCCTCAGCACCCAAGGTACATTTTTAGCCCCATAGAGCAGGGTGCCCCTGACGCCTAAGCCTCAGTGGCACATCTCCTGGCGTTCAACAGCTTGGACATGTTGTGGGGCTTTAACCATAACTTTCCACTTGGGCATCGGATTGAAGCGATTCAAGATTCCACGTGAAGATAAGATGGAGAACTACCATTTTCACACCTTTACAAAGCCTGGATATGCCCAAGTTTAGATTCATTTTAGTTCAAAGTGAAGGCATGTTTGGCCACAATTGAGCACCATTAGTCGAGTGCAAGGTTTAGTACCATTGAGAGTCTAGCCAGGCCTTCGGGATTAAGGTTCCAATGTAGAAACCTTAGTGCACCTAGAAGGGGTTCTAAAGAACCTAGTAAATGAGTCAAACCATGGTCATTACTACTCCACTAGTGTGAGCCAAGTAATGGTGGATAGGTTGTGCATTGAGTGAAGGTTTAGTGCACTTGTGGCTTAGGCAAAATTACTTGAGGTGCAAGTGAAAACCTAGCACACTCTTGGAAAGGGTTTAAGGTACAAGCTTAGTACACAAGTGCCTAGGCAAGTCTTAGGACTTGAGGCACTATGTGGAGGCTTAGTACACCTAGTGAGTTCCTTGGAAGTCAAGAGAGGTAAATCCACCATGATTACCTGCACAACAATTAAAGGAAGGTTAAACTTATTACATCAGTAAGCTAAGGCTTACTAGGAGCAAGTTAAGGGACAGAACTCGCTAGGCACGGAGCGGCGCCCATGAGAGGACTAGGAAGAGGAGGGGTACTAAAGAACCTAGATATATATGCATATGTTAGACCCTCACACTGTATAAGCTCGCAATAGATTATATATGTTTATATATATGTGTTGTCCTTAGTGTTTTCCTTGCAGGTTGAAGATCCCTTACTGAGAATCTTAGGATTCTCATTCCTTTAGTTTCATGTTGTGCAGATACAGAGGTTGTTGGCCCGATAATCATTGAGGGTTGTCTTGGTAGCTTCCGTTAGAGGTATATCACTTTGAGAATCCTTGAGATTCTAGTTTATTTGGTTACTTGTTGGTTAAGCTACATTACTAACTACAGTTTTCTTGGCCACAGAGGCTAGTGAGCATGTGGAGGATCATTGAGGTTTGCCACCGAGATCTCTCATCTAAGGTAGAAGCTAGTTGATTGGATCTCAGTAGTGTTAGCCCTATGTATGTATAATTTATGGTAGTCGCCTCCAATGTGTATGAATAAAGTTATGGACTCTAGGGTTGGGTTTGGGTGTAAGGCATAGTCTACAATTGTTTAAATGCCTATACGCAGTTAATTATGTGTAAGATTCATGTTGATGCTATAAAAGTTTTGTATGCTTTGACTATTTGAACATTGGTTTTATGGAAATGCCTAGGCGACATAAACTTTTTATTATTTTATACTTGCTCAAGTCAAAGCAACTCTTGCATGCATAATTGCATTCTTAGGTTAAACAACTAGTGGCATGAAGTTTTAATCAAGGTGCACATAATTAATTAGCCAATTACAACCAACATGAGACTTGTTCTCATAGGCTTCTTGGGCAGGGCCAAGAGGGGCCGTGTCAGTTTGGTATCAGAGCCCGGTTCATAGACATTGGAGGCTAGGGACTGAGATCTAGGTGATGATCCGCATGCTAGGGTAGTTAGTACTAACCAAGATCTATGAGTTGTCATCTGGCTTTGGCTGTAGGTTGTGATGGTGAAAATAGGTTAGTGCAGTTTGGACACTAGAGGTCCTGCAATAGATCCTAGTAGTCTAGTGTGGCATCATTGGGCTAGTTAACTTGACTTGCTCCAAGGTATAAGGAACACCTTAGAGTAGGTAGTTGGGATGTAACTACCATACTAGGAAATTGTTATGGAACCTCAAACATGAGGTAGGCTACATGATCCGCAGGGATATGAAGGCATCAAAAGCCCCAAGGTGGGGAGTACCACAAGGTTAGGTGGAACACTCCCAAAGTTCCAAAAGGTGAACCCACCAATGTGGATGGGTTAGGCGACATTGGAAAAGAGCTATGGATGCACTGACCGAGTTATAGACACTTGGTCAAACAGGCTACGAAGTGGAGCACTCTCATACCTTTTTTTTGAAAGTAGGAGCATAGGCCGAGACTACCAAGGCCTTAAGCTAGTGTACTATAGCTCTTGATAATCCTTGATTAAGGACCACCAGTGAATGGTCTAGCATGAAGTAGCTCTCAAAAGAGAGTTAAAGGGGTTAAAGACACAAGATGGCGAGGTGGAGGTTGGCTCATCCAACCTAGTAGGGGCATGGGTAAAATGCCCATAATGCAAAAGTTGACTAAAAGTGAGGAAAAAGAATGGATCATGTAGGACAGGGGCTTATGCCTAGGGTGCGCAGAGTGCGTGACTCTTAGGTTACAACTAGGAACTATTATCAACAGTTTGAGTGGTCATCAGACTAGTATCATTTTGGGCTCGGTTGAGTTAAGACCAACCTAGGAAGCTTGTCCCTAATAGTTGTTGCCACACAAAGCCAACCTAGTACACCAGAGTAGTAGTTTAAGCTTTGCTTCAATTAGTCAAGTGGCCGAAGTAGGCAACCACCAGCCAGGTGTGACTGTTAGCCGTAGTGAACTCATGGGTAGTGCATGGCTAGTGCGAGGTAAGTCCTTACCCTCTCACTACTAGTTTGTTATTTACTTAGTAATTTTTGGCATCAATTACTGGCATAGTTTTATTTGGCTTGTTGGGTAGTATTTTTGAGTAGGGCTAAGGGCTAACCCATGTGCATTAGTATTTAAAGATACACCAAGTATTGGGTGATAGCCGAAACCTTAAGACCCACTTGCTAGTGTGTGAACCCACATAAGAAGAGGCTTAAATGGCTTAGATTGGAAATGTTCTAAGGTTCCATAGAATTGTATTCTTGAAAGAGTTAGTTTAGTGGCCTAGTTGTCAACAAATGACTGGCTAAACACGGATGAGTTCCTTAGAGTCATCAAGCAGTGGAGTAGTTTAGTTAGATGCAAAAAAGGTAAGTAGGTAAGTTTTTATTTCATTTCTAACCATTAAATGCATGAGGTAGTTGTGGAAAGAAGCAAGGTGCAAAAAATTCATCGGGGGTTAAATGGATGGATAGGCTTATCTATCTGTTAGTTGTATACCCTAGGGTTGAGCTAGTAAGAATCAAGTTATTGCTGGGGATTGGCTCAAATACCAGAAGGTAGTAAGAGAGCCCAAGCAGTAGGATTGACTACCATGGACTAGGGGATAGCAGGTGAATTAAGGTCATCATCCCAAGGTTAAGTGGGGTCGAAGGCCATTTATATGACTTGTGGAAGAAGAAAAACTTAGCTAGTGAAGCTAGTCGAGTAGGTTAAGGACTAAGTCCTGAGTAGAATCGAGGAAGTTATGGGGATCATATGTTGCTTCAAGTTAATGCCAGTAAGTTAGTAAAACATTGAATCATCAGATAAAAAATGATCACAGGATGCCAAAAAATGGATGTTTTACTTAACATTTTGGGTTAGTCTTTGAAGAGTGCATGTGAGGTAGAGTTCACTATGACCGGTCGAGAGTCAACTCACAGGTAGCCAAAGTGAGAAGTAATCTCCCACCTAGTTTAATTTATTGTTTGCTAATCAAAAGTGCTAGGTCTAGTATAGGTACAATTGTGCTCACGGGTTATGTAATGACTCCAATGGTTGTTGTGTTCACTGGAGTAGGGGAGAGTTGCGGGTTGGAACCTTAGTCGGTGAGTATATTGGTTAAGCTAGTTTTTAGCCTAAAGTTAGAGCAACTCACTTGACCCTAGTGCCTTGTAAAAGAAGGGCTAGTGACTTGCGAGATTCAATAAGGGCTAGTAGGTGCACTAAGTGGAATTACCACATGCGAGCCACCTAGGAGATTTTATATGGCTAATCACCTCCCTATAGTTAACTAAAGTGGTGGTTAAATTGGTTCTCCCTTCAAGAAGGTAAGTTAATGTTGCAAAAGCCATAAGTGCATCGTTTCGACATAAGGACGACATAGTGTTGTCATGGTATGGTAGTTAGGTATGGAAGGTAGAGATGGTTTGTTGTAACCATTGGCTAAGGGATGGATGGTCATCGAGAAGTTGCTTGACAGTGTTCACTAGGTTCCAAGGAGAGTATGGCACCAAAAGAGGTCCAAGGGGAAATGGTAATTTTGCATCCCGAGGTGTCAGGCCGAGTCCTGAGAGCCAAAAACATGTTTTAGAACCTAACCCTTGTTTATCACCCAAATTTTCACTAAGTTTTGAAGGTTTCACCAAAATTTGACCAAAGGTTACTATTTGGGGAAGGGGGTTCTTTTTGACAACTTAATAAAAGTTTCAAAGCTTAATGGGTGAAAGGCTTTTAAATGGTAAAGGTAAGCCTTGGTCAACCACTATTCATCTTCTTCCTCTTCAAACCCGAGTCCAACCTTTCCCTCTTCATTTCTACTTCAATTTTCACTCAAATTCGAGAGTTCTTGGTGAAAATTGAAGGTTCCATGGGTGTATAAGCAATGGGTAGTTTATTTCAAGTGAGTTTTGTGCATTTGAAGCTAAAAATCACATTTTCCAGCTAGGGCCCTATTTTACACAAGAGGTAAGTTGATTGCCATAATGTTTTCTTGTTTGTTTGGCCCTTGGTTGCTTGGGTTTTGCTTGGTTGCCCTCGTTTTGATGCCATTAACCTTTAATTTCTTAGAACCTAGGTGAGACTTAGTGGAGCCATTTACTTGGTGATGGGTTGCTTGATCTTTGCTTGTAGCTTGGAATAGAGGTAAGGGATTTAAGGTTCAAGTTCATTTGATGTCATTCATAGCTTGTTTGCTTGTTAAATTCAAATAGTTTGATGAATGACATTAGTTGGTGGGTTTTGTTGATCATGGTGAACTAGTGGTGTTTGATGGTTGGTGTGGTGTTTATGGACACCATAGGATTAGTTCAAATGGTGAATTGTGGCCTAGTGTTTGTGTATTACATGTGGGAATGGCTTGGAGGTGCCCCAAGGAGGTTTGAAGGGGTAAGAAAGCCTCCAGAGAGGCTTAAGAGGCTTTTTCTATGTTCAGGGCACAGGGCTTTGGCGTTTAGGCACCATCCGGCACGTCAGTGCCCAAGTTGCATTTTTAGGCCTATTAAGTAGGGTTCCCCTGGCGCCTAGGCGCCAGCGCTCGATAGCTTTGACATGTTGTGGGGCTTTCACCATAACTTTTCACTCGGGCATCGGATTGAGGCGATTCAAGATTCCACGCGAAGCTAAGACAGAGAACTACCATTTGCAAACCTTTACAAAGCCTGGATGTGCCCAAGTTTAGATTCGTTTTAGTTCAAAGTGAAGGCATGATTGGCCACAATAAAGCACCATTAGTCGGTTGCAAGGTTTAGTACCATTGAGATCCTAGCCAGGCCTTCGGGTTTGGGGTTCCAATGTAGAAACCTTAGTGCACCTAGGGGGGGTTCTAAAGAACCTAGTAAATGAGTCCAACCATGGTCATTACTACTCCACTAGTGCGAACCAAGTAATGGTGGATAGGTTGTGCCTTAAGTGAAGGTTTAGTGCACTTGTGGCCTAGGCAAGATTACTTGAGGTGCAAGTGAAACCCTAGCACACTCTTGGTAAGGGTTTAAGGTGGAAGCTTAGTACACAAGTGACCTAGGCAAGTCTTAGGACTTGAGGCACTATGTGGAGGCTTAGTACACCTAGTGAGTTCCTTGGAACTCAAGCCATGTTCACCTACACAACAATTAAGGGAATGTTAAACTTATTGTGTCAGTAAGCTAAGGCTTACTAGGAGAGAGTTAGGGGCTAGAACTCGCTAGGCACGGAGTGACGTCTGTGAGAGGACTAGCAGGAGGAGGGGTCCCAAGCGACCTAGACATATGTGCTTATGTTAGACTTTCACACTGTATGAGCTCGCAGTAGATTACATATGTTTATATATATGTGTTGTCCTCAGTATTTTTCTTGTAGGTTAAAGATCCCTTACTGAGAATCTTAGGATTCTCACTCCCTTAGTTTTATGTTGTGTAGATACAAAGGTTGTTGGACTCGACAATCATTGAGGGTTGTCATGGTAGCTTCCGTTAGAGGTATATCACTTTGAGAATCCTTAAGATTCTAGTTTATTTGGTTGCTTGTTGGTTAAGCTACATTACTAACTATAGTTTTCTTGGCCATAGAGGCTAGTGAGCACGTGGAGGATCATTGAGGCTTGCCACCGGGATCTCTCATCTAAGGTGGAAGCTAGTTGATTGGATCTCAGCAGTACTAGCCCTATGTATGTATAATTTATGGTAGTGGCCTCCAACGTGTATGAATAGAGTTATGGACTTTAGGGTTGCCTTTAGGTGTAGGGCATAGTCTACAATTGTTTAAATGCCCACACACGGTTAATTATGTGTAAGATTCATGTTGATGCTATAAATGTTTTGTATGCTTTGACTCTTTGAACATAGGTTTTATGGAAATGCCTAGGCCACATTAATGTTTTATGATTTTATACTTGCTCAAGTCAAAGCAACTCTTGCATTTATAATTGCATTCTTAGGTTAAACAACTAATGACATGAAGTTTTAATCAAGGTGCACATAATTAATTAGCCAATTGCAACCAACATGAGACTTGTTCTCATAGGCTTCCTGGGCAGGGCTATGAAGGGCCGTGTCAATGAGAGCTTACACCACAGCTTTCAGAAGAATTTCTTTACCCCCTTTTGATAAAAATTTATAGTTCCAACCCACTGTGACTTTCTCAACTTTCACAACCAAGTAACTGAATGCTTTTTTTCTACTTTGGCCCACCATCGCCAGAAGCCCTAAATATTTTTCAACATTTGATGAAGTTGAGACACCAAACTAACTCATGAATGTCTGATGGCGAATAAGTTGTGTGTTAGGTGAGAAAAAAAGCCCTAACTTATCCAAGTTAATGCCCTATCTAGATGTTTCCTCTTATTTTTTAAGAATCTCAAGTAATATTTGTACTTCAGAAAGCACAGCTTTGTAGAAGAAGAAGAAGTCATTTGAGAAGAAAAGATGTGAAATTTGAGAACCCCCCACAGTCATCGAGCATGTTGACAATTTTTTCTCCCTAACCACATTATTCAAGATACAATAAACACTATCTGCACACAAAATAAACAAATAAGTTGATAGCAGGTCACTTTGTCGAAGACTATGCTAAAGAATAATCTCACTCCTAGAGATCCCATTCACCAAGACTAAGTAACAAACTGAGGTTATGCATGACTTCACCAATGAAATAAACTTTTCAACAAACCCTAGCTTGCGCATCATCTTCACAACAAAACTACATTCTACCTAGTCATATGCCAACGAAAATTATCAGAAATTAGCCTCCCTTGAATAAATGCACTTTGCTCCTCAGAAATGATCGTCGACATAATCTATTTAAAATGCATCACCAAAGCTTGGATATCACCTTATATATCACATTGCACAAGCTAACGGGGTAAAATTGCTTCATGTCCTCCATGTTCTTAACCTTCAGGGTTAGGGCTATAAGCGTCTGATTGGCTTTCTGCACACTACCTCCACAATTTAGAAAACTAAGACAAAAATTAGAGAAATCCAACCATTCCTTAATCCTTATTCCAAAATTTTTCAAAAAATTTTGCCCTCATCTCATCCAATCCAGGAGCTTGGTTGGATTCATCTCTTTCAAAGCCAACAAGGCATGGAAATATTTCATATTTCTGTCACCTTCATGAAGCCAAGCCAATCTTGAGCGCTATTTCTACATTACCTCCTCCTTTTGCTCGAACTCCTTTAAATCCATTTTAATATGACATATCTAATCAAAGGTTGATGAGTCTAGAACTCTTCACCCCTCTTTTTTAAGCTCCGCCTCTAATTCCCGCCTTCGCTGCTTAATATGTCCAAAGACCATGGTATTACATGATGAAAAATCTTTTTGAAGCCCATCCATTTTCTGCACCATTCATAGATTCAAACATCTGCTTCACAACCTTGGAGAAATCTGGATCGCGCAACCATATAGCCTTAATGCGAAAAGACTTTTTGGCTCTGTTTGAGCATCCCGGCTGTAAGTATAGGACCAGTGCACTGTGATCAGAGAAGCACACCTCCTGGACCAACACCTAAGCTTGCGGAAACAAAGACTGTCATGCCATGTTGGTAAAGCAATGGTCCAACCTACACCACACCTTTACTCCTCTTGCTTGAAACCGCAGCTCTATCGATTGCCTTGAAACCACAGCTCTTCCAAGTCACGAAAATCTATCGCTTCAGAGAACACCTCCATTTGCTGCAACTGCAATCCTCACCACCATGTTGCTCCTAAGGATGCAAAATCTAATTAAAATCACCGCCACAAATCCAGGGGAGACTCGACCTATTTTTAAGAAACTTCAAAGTATTCCAAGCCTCCATCTGCTGCCCCACTTTTGGATCCCCATAAAAGCCAGTCAACTTGAATTATTACTTATTCTAATCATCTTAATCTCTACATCTGTATGATATTTAAAAAAAACTAAGTAAGCTGACCTCAACCTCCTAAGACCAAAGGATTGCTAACCCCTGACCGACACACGCTGCTCACTGCAAACATACGATCAAACTTGCATGTATGTTTAACACCCTCCATCCTAGTAATAGACAGATGTGCTTCACTCGGGAAGGTGATGAAAGGTTGGTCTCTTTGGAAGAGGGATTTTAGTAACCGAACTAAGTGTGACTCCCCCAAACGACAGCAGTTCAAAAACAAGCAGCTCATGGAGATCAATGGGGCTGTGACTCAGCCTCTACCATTAAAATCAAGATGTTCTTCTCTAACTGATTTATCTTTTCAACCCCATGGACCTCCATTGCCTCGATACCCCCATCATTTTCCAAGTCCCTTTTCTGCTTCTCAAGCACCAGGTTTAGGTTGGCGTTTGAAGAATGCACTATTTGTTTGCGAGCCAATCTTTTCCAGTGATGGACTTTACGTATTACAGAGCCCGAGCAAACCTCACTACTATCACGTCTGACCAGTTCCCCTTTTCTACATCTTTTCCCCAGTGTTCACAGCACCTTTAGTGCTCCGTCTATCCTTTCCCCATTTCATGTCTTTATCTTTTCCCAGACCAAGCTAAAATAATAATGTTTCGGTTACTCCCAACCCACATTCTTGCACACACTTTGCCATCATCGATGCCTATTCCCCCTTATGAGTACTTTCCACCCGAGCCTCCGAGATTGCCAATGGTGAGCTGGGAGATTGCCCTACTACTTTCTTCCTTGCTAGGTCCCTCCAAGTCTCCTCATCAATGACCAACTGCCTGTATGTATTCTGCCATTCTGTCTGACTCGACGTGCTGTCACCTGCCATGTTTTGCACCCTTCCAGAATTAATGTCACTATCTTCCTTCCACCAAGCTGTTTCCCCTCACATGCACTTCGCTCAGCTGTTTACAGGCGAAGGCAGCAACCATCCCCTATATTGGAAGACACCATCCTCCTGAATACCTGCCACTTCACAATCACACTCGATGTGACCGAGGTTTCAACACCTATAGCAAAAAGCTTTAAGTCATTCATAACTAAATCGAATCCAAGGTTTGTTGGGCATATTGAGGAATGGCCATCGAAGTAGCGGTTTGCGTACATCCACCATCACCTGAAAACACAAAAAATGCCCCACCAAAAAACCAGAATCTTGCACACCCATCTGTCTAAATGAACCAATTTTGTCCCCAAGCTTCATCGCACACTTCTCAATCAAATACCCAACTGGGACGTCATAAGCTCTCACCTAGAAAATCAACTGTGTCAGTGAAATCCTCCTAGGTTGATCTTGTGGAAATATGTCCTACAGCAACAATATATGTTGATCAAAGAGCCATGGGGATCCATCAAAAACATGCTAAACTTCGGCTTTCGAGAAGAACGTAAACAGAGAACGTAAACAGGAAGTTATTGTCCTTGATTACTTCCATCTCCACCCCCTTGATCGGCCTCTAAATAGATTTCAAGGTTCCCATTAGTGTAGCATTGTTAAATGGCCTATTGGTCCATCGTGAGCCTACGACAAAGAAGATTTGCTCCCCCTCCCTCCGTAACCCCGAGTCTTCATCCAAATCCACACCTTCCTTCTCCTCGTCCTCTAGTGACAGTTTTCGCCAATCCCCATTCTCACCAAGATGAACCCAATCAACGAAACAAGAAAGGCAAGCAGAACGAACGCCATGACTTTGATGGCACAGATGAAAAACAAACAATAGAAATCTTAATTCAAGAGACTATCCATGCCCACAGGCGAACTTTTTATAACAAGCATAAGGACTATATTAGAATGATTATTATTGAGCCTTCAAAAGTTGACAGTGATTGTGGGATTCTCAGCCCTTTGGCATGATGGCCAAGAGCTATGAGGGACATGGGGAGGTCTAGGATTCGAATTCTAGTCTCCCTACTTCCTACAATATGCTTTAGAAAAGCTAATTTGATTGTCATTCTAGTATCAAAAAGGCTAATGTACCCATTTTTCAAATTACTATAATAGTATATCTCTCTCTTTAAATTTAAATGATGCTTTTAAATATCAAGAAAAAAAATAAAGTATAAGTGGGGAAAACATTAAAGACATACACAATGGTTTATAGAATTTCAGTAAGGGTATTGGCCACCATTACCTCCACTTTGCGCCGCCCTCCAATGCAAAGCTTTGTTTTGCACATATGAACAGAGAAGGATTTACATGTGTGTTTGGTTTAAGAGTTCTTAGAATTCTTATAAAATATGATTATAGGAAAAATTTACCTAATATGAGATTCCATAACAATGAAATTCTAATCTCATAAAAATGAAGATGTAATGTTTCTCTAAAAATGTGTTATTTTTGATGTATTAATTGAAACTTAATTCAGTTCTTAATAGATATGAAGCGAGCTAAGTTAGTGCACCAAAAAAAAAAAAAAACAGAAACGGTGAACTCAGTTCCCCGTTCTGATACGTTCAGGTTATGTCTCATGTTTGATGATTCCTCACACATATTGTTCTTGTAAACTAATATTATTTTATAATTTTTGGGTACTCAAATTCAGGTATACAAGTTTAAAGAAATGGAGTGCTTGTTTGTTTAGAACTCCAAAGGTAACCAAATCAGAAAAAATAACTTATGTAGAGTATGGGAAAAGGTGAAGGTCAAATCCCGGCCATATCTCATAGCACCACTTTGCTGGGCACTTAAGACCAATTATTTTATATATGACCTCTGTTTGCTTGCCTTTAGGTGCACATGGGTTATGTACTCGGCCCAGATCCAGGCCCGACTCCCGAGTCTACCAGCGTGTTTGGAATGCGTTAACAGTAAATCCAGTCCAGCAGCTGACCAGGATAGGCTAATTGTGATCAATTATGCACAAAACGGAGAGAAAAGTTTTGAACAATTCACTCCCTGCCCCCTCTTTTCTATTTTTTATCCAAATACACCTTACTAATTTTAACATCAGAAATTTCCTTACTAATAAACATATTTTGAGAGAGCATTTTTTTAAAGTAAGATTGACACCTTGCTCAAAATTAGTTGCAGACCAATGTAACTACTGAATACCAAAAATACTACATAAAAAAATCAAAAATTTCCTAGGAATATAAACATAGGGCCTAGACAGAAACTTTATACCTACATCGGTAAATGTTAACGCAAGGTTTAACCAATCATTTTTTAAGAGAGTGGGATTATGTATTAAAAATACTTATATTACACTTAACAAAAATTTTATGACAGTATTTGATTAAGAGAAGAAAAAGTAAGGAAAATGCTCATATGACATAATAATAAATTAGTTTTCATGTTTTAAGAAGGGAAAATTGTACTTCTTTAAGAAATATTCTAACAAGAGGAAGGTTCAATAGAATTTTAGTTTTCTAAACTGTATATAATATTAACAAAACGAAGCCCACGGTAGTATAAACCTTGGGTGTACATGGTGTAAGGATGCATCCGGATACACATAAACTTTTATAGTAGTTTTGTCTATTTTTAGACAAATCTTTAGGTTTGGCAGTGTGGCTAGAGGTGCAGGTTCGATTCCCACCTACTCCCTTTGCATTTTCTTCATTTTTTTAATTTTTCTTTTTACTTTTCTCAATTTTTACTTATCTAATAGTTCGTTTTTACTTTTATTTTTCCGAGTCTTTCTTTTCTTTTCCATTTTATGTATTATTCTCTTTTTGTTCGTATTTCACTTTTTCTAACATATTTTTTTCTTTTTTTTCAGTTTTATTTTTCACTTTTTTTTTCTCTTTTCCATCGTTCATTATTTTTCTCTTGCCCTTTTTTCATATTTAAGCTTTTCAGTTTTTTTTTCCAATTTTTTTTCTTTTTCCTTCAACATTTTTTTTAAAAATTGTCAACATATAAAAGAATAAACAGCTAGTTAAGCTAAAAGAACAAATAGTTAATAATAAAATATAGAAATTGAAAAAAAACAAAAACAAAAGAACATATAAAACTGAAAAGGAACTTATTTATAAAAAAATAAGGAGTAATGCAGAAAAACATATATAAGAATTGACATAGAACATAAATAAAAGCACATGTAGGAATTGAAAAAGAACAAATTTAAATATAAATAAACAGTAACACATACAAGGATACATATGAACTGAAAAGAACATAAACAAAAGAACATGAGAATCACTCGTGTAAAAACAAAAATAACAATGAATATTTTCTTTGCACCAACTGTATATTTTTTTAAATTACATAGATCTTCTTTTATATATTAAAGTATGTTAAATGAATAGTAAATACTTTTTCTGTCCCTCTTTCTTTGCTCTGGAAGCCTTTAGCACAACATTTAAGGAAAATCCCACCTTTCCAAATTTACCACCGATTTGCCCTACCCACAGCTGCCTGAGAAAGGCGGAAAACACCGTTCCAGTAGACCAGACGAGGAAGGTGTTGGGCGAATCAAACCTAGGCCGGGACAAGGGCGCAGTCGACGGAAGACGACGATGACTTGGACCCAGGCGATGTAAAGTTTTGTTGAAGGAGGACGGATAATTGGACCTGGGTGAATAAAAGGCACAGCCAGAGGAGGAGGATGGATGAACCACACACCGGTGAAGAATGACGACAAATCAAACCCAAGCGATGGCAAATGAACCAGCGCAATAATGAATCGAACCCGGCTGCTAGAGAAGGACAACGATTCAGAGCTAGGCGACGATGAAATTTCTACTAGAGGAGGACGACACCAAATCCAACCCAGGCAACAAAGGTTGCTGGAGTACGAAGACGTATCGAGGCCAAGTGAGTCGTTGCCAAACGAAGGCAAATCACGAATCCCTCTGTTAAGATTTTTAACCGAATGAGTTGGAAAACAAAAAATCCAGCAGCAAGTGGAAATTTGAGTGTCAATCATCATCCAAGAGACAGATGAGAACACAGAGAAAACCAAGTAGAAATCAGAAGAAACTTACCCAATTTGGGCTCTTTCTTTGACACAATCACGAATGGTTCTTAATGAAAGAAATGCCAAAGGATAACATCAACTGGATAAAGAAGGAGACAGATGATCCGGATTTACAAATCAACCCAATTTTCTTTTATCATAGTGGAAGTGGAACGGTATAATTGCCAATTTATGTGATAAAAGTTACTAAAAAGGAAAATGGTGAAAAGAAGTTCATACAGCCCAAACTGTCAAATGATGTAAAGAATATAGGACAAAATGAGTAATAATTAGCTAGTCTTAAACAAAAAAAACATATACATTTTGGTGATTGGACAATAGAAAGATGAGACAGACCAGACATCAAGGAGAACATATAGAAGCTCAAAAGGAACAAATATAAATACATAAAAGAACAAATAAAATTAAAAAAAAACATATATTATAAAATAACACATATAAACTGATAAAAAAACACATGGTGTACATTATGTACCAAGGTGTATACAAAGGCGTACTCCACAAGAAAAATATTGTTTTTGAAAAATGGGAAACAAATGAAACAATCAATGAAATTAGTTAATTCTAATTAACAATACAATAAGTGTAAAGTTTGGAAGCATGTTCCTATAGACATGCTTATGAAATTGAATTTCCCACTTTCTTATCTATAGAAGGTTTTCGGTGGTTCAATCACTATTAGTAAGTCAACCTTAGTTTTGGTACATTTTGATAAGGCTTGGTGGTGAACCAACTCAGGGATGCTCGTCAAGCGAGCACTATCAACTTGGAGATGTTTAGAACAGTAGCTTTGTCATAATGGACTTGCAAGGTAGACAAAAGGGAGAGCAAAGGAGGGAGCCCCAAAGTGTGTCCCAGGGGGTAGTCGTCTCCGATGCTCAATTCAATTCTTTGGTGAAAATATTTTAGAGTTCTAAAGGTGAAGTAACCATACCTATGGAGATGTGAGGATCCCTGCTATAGGCAGATCATGAAAATTGGTTAGGCTGGCCACATGCTCCTTACGTGTAGTGCGTGTTGACACAACGGTGTGAATTGGATGTTTCACGTCCTTTCCTCCAACTACTAGTATGGAGTTGAAATGAGTTGTGACCATGCTTAAGTATGCCTAAGGTGGCGAGCACCGAGGAGTCCTAAGGCATGACTGAGGTGAGCTCAGCTATGAGAGGTGGCTCTAAAGGCAAACAGTTTAGCATCTGTTAAGGATGCGACCCTTAAGAGTGTCTTCCTCGGATGTAATCCAAGGGGGTTCCTGAGGACTAAGATCTTTATCAGATATACCATCATATGTCCCCCTACCCCCCGGCAGCCTGAGTTAGAATAGGTCTAGTTTCTTAGGCCTTTTAGGGGAATGTGAGGCTTTTCACCTCAATTATGACCTTTGCTCAAGTAGCCTTCCTAAGGATATCTGTCAGGTTCTTTGTGACGGTTTTACTTGGATCATGGGGCAACTATCTCTAGTGGGTGGTCCTTTAAAAGGACGTCATTTTCTAAGCCCCCCCCAACCTTTTGCAACTTGTCAAATAATTTGAATCATTTTGACTCAATTTTTGAACAGCCACTCGCAAAGTTAGCCTCCTTTACTATTGTTCACCATTGAATGTCCTCTACTCCTGCAAGGTAACTTTTTCTCATTTTTTTTTCATTACTTAGTAGGATTATGGTGGAACTATTATTTGCTGTTTTCTTTGAGTCTACTTTTTTTTTTTTTAGCTAGCCTTATGGCTCCTGGTAGGCCATTTACTAGTAACTTGTTTTGCTTAGGGGTACACTCAATTCAGTCACCAATTATGGTGATTAGGGGAATACCCATTTGACCAGAATAGTTTTGTGTCGGTCTTTTTTTGTTTTGTCTTTCTACAAATTTATGATACTCTTCGCCTATTCTATTGAAGTCTCTCTGACCAATATTCTCATCGTTTCTCATTTTTTTTTCTCTTTCAGAACATGGCTTCTAAAAACTTTGGCATAGACTTTAGGGCATCTACTACAAATCCATCCTATTAAAAGACAATTTGTCAACTTGGGCTTTTGGTTAAAGGCTTGAGGGGCTTTGGGAAGCTATAGACTCATATTTATCTGTACTCTTTAATGAAATCCTTAGAAAGATTTGGAGGGATTATGATTTTTCACCTAAATTGAAGATGAAGATCCCCAAGCCTAAGGAGAAAGGATGCTCTCATAAGGATGGGAAGTTAGTGGTGTACGTGACCCAACTAAAGCTAGGACTAAGGATTTGACCAAACCCATTTTTTAATAAGCTAGATGGGCTACTCGGGATCTATGTGAATTAGCTAGCTCCGAATAATTATGTGCATATAAATGCATTCTTGATCATTTGTAAGCATTGGGGAATTAAGCCTCTATTGTCCATATTCCTTAACCATTATACAATCAACCTTAAGCCTGGTGGTGCCTTCTATCATATTCGAGCTTGGAAAGTAAGCTCCTTCGTGTGGCAATATCCAAATTCATGGAAGGGCTAACATAAGGCATTCTTCTTTATCACTTCATTAGTAGAGTGATGGTTGGAGAATGAGTAGAGATGGGGGCACCTATATGTGTTTTTGCTTGATGAGTATCGCAATATCTCAAATCACTTTAAGGAGGAGTAGAAAGAATTTGACAAGTAGAGTAACAAGCTAAAGTCCACTCTGGAAGGATTTGCAAAGTGGAGTGATTGTGGACATTCTAAAGGAGTTACAGATTTCCAAGTGCAAGATCCAACCTACAAAGGGTTGTGAGTAGGAGAAAGCCATGATTGGATACTCAAGGGCACCTTAGGTCTATTTGACCTCGAGAAAGATCACATGGGTTTTCTCTCATCCTCCCTTTTACTTGGTATATCTTCTATTTCTCTTTATTATTTTTTTTTAAGCTCAGACTTTTTGCATTATTCTAATGGTTTAACTTTTGTAGCCCACAATATGGAATTGGCTCAACTTTTCAGGGAGAGGGTGGAGAAGGCTAAGAAGGGTGCCAAAGCATCAGATGGCTAGGAAGCTGAGAAGGGTCAAGGGGTGAAGAGGGCCAATGATCCTACTGGTGCAAAAAAGAGCAAGAGGTCGAAAGAGGTGTTAGTTGTAATTAAGGACCTTATACCCAAAACTTCTACTTCAGCATCCTTTCTAGAATCCGATCCCAAATCAGCTAAAGGGTGAAGACACAAAAAGCAGTGTAAGATACTTACTCCCACTAAGGCTACTTCTACAAATGACGAGGATTCACCATTCGAGAAGGAGCAGACAACCATTTCAAAGATGTTTGACCCTAAAGTTGGTCAACTCCCTTTAGATCGCAACCTTGGGATCTACTCTAACAAGTTAAGCATGACATCCATCTTGCTATAGGAATTTTTGCTTGAAGTATCAAGCTTGATTTCATCAACCAACCTGCAGAAGTTGCTTCCACTAGCATAGGTCAGTTGCAAGGTAAGTTTTTCTTTCAATTGTTTCTGCTTTCCCAGTTTTTCTTTGTACAAGACTAAATTTGGGTTTTCTTTCAACGCAATCCACTAGTTCAAGTTATCTTTCTATGTAGGTTATTAGTTCAAGCTTTTGGGATGGTAGTAGCTTGAATGGGTTGCTCAAGTTTGAGCTGACTAGGCCAAAAAAAATGCTTAGGCCTTGGAAGGGGGTTATGAGCCTCATGAGACTCTATTTGAGGTCTCCTTGAAGTAAAACGTCTTTGGGCACCTTACCATCGATCCATACATTAAGGATTTGATAAAGGGGCATCTTGGCTACATTCTTACAGGCAGGGCCTTAATGGTTGGCTACAATGTTTTGTGCAGGCCTAAAAAAGGATTGAATCAAATTGATTACCTTAATATTAGCCTAAAAACTCAAATTTGAAACAAATCACTTGATATCTTGTGAAAGACCCACACTTTAGAATAATAGAAAAAAATCTGTAAGCATTTGAAACATGAATTTGCAGATCAAAACCAGAGGGAAACAAGATATTTACCCATATAAAAGAAAATAAAAAGATAAATTTAAAATCATGAAGAGAAATTACAATTGGAGCTCAGTAGTGAATTGGAAAACACATTTTTTAGCATGTGTGAATTAACTGGCTGGCAAGATTTAGAGATTGGCCAACCTCCATAGAAGTTGAATCTTTCTGTTCCCTTCAACATTACCCAAACTAAGAATGGGCCTTTTAAGATACTTCACCGATGGAGGCCTTACTTATGACTCTATTGTCAAAATTATCACATACCATCCCTATCCATATTCTTCCTTTTGGGCTTATCCTCGAACTTTTGATTGTGATCTGGAAGGGACAAGTTAATCAGTGTAGAGAAAATGAGAGAGGAAAAAAGAATGGACAATAGAGAGGATAAATGGGTGTTTTGATTACTTTTGTTTTTCATTTGAGCAATTCAGTCCCTAAAGCTACCAAATAGATAAAAAGGTCAACAAGTCAGCATTTAAACATTAGTTATGTGCCACCTCAACTTTTCCATTTGCCACCCTGCCCAACATCCAAATTAGGATTAACAAAGTTAACAATTTGATAGTTTTAGGACTATTTTAGCAACTTGATGCATTTTAGGACTATGTTGGCAAAATGTGAAAAGTTTTAAAACTGACTAATATCTTATCCCTATTTATTTCATTTACGTATTGGCTGAAGCTACATATTCATATTCATGTTCTACGGTAATGAACTAATTTCATGAAAGTTTTGAGGAATTACAAGTTTCGACTAGCCTGTTGTGACTAAGATTAGGACCACCACATACCAATTTTGTAAAAGATCCTGAATAGCATCCCTTACATAAAAAAAAAAGGAAACAGTACAAATTTACCATTGAATTATTGGCCATAGGTCAATTTTTCCCTAAAACTTTTTTTTTGTCTCAAATTTATGATCCATCTTTTCTTCTAAAGCAGTACGTTGGAGTAATTTTATGCATCAACCTTCCTCATTGGCATCACTTCCCTTTGGGTATTTCCCAACGAAAGTGGCCCTAGGTTTCTCTTTCTCAAATATACCATAACCAACATGAGTGTGGATATATGGATAATCATATGTACGAGTTACTGACCCTCAAGCTAGACAATATTTATGGTGGCCGGTGGCAGTTTCGTCATGTGACATGATAGGAGCAAGGGGGACTTCCGGTGGAGGGGAGCGCTTCAGGAGGAGGTTTCCCAGGGAAGGGTGCCTGAAATATCTGGAAAACAGATGTTAGGAGGTCCCCGGAGTATGTTCACGGGGAGGAGCCTCCGACGCCCAAGTCAGTATTTTTGGAGATCAAGAGGTGATAGATAGTGTAGAAGTATGGTCCTTCGTATTTGAAAGACCCCTGCTTTACCTGGGGCATTTTCTGAGTGTTTATAGAAGAGCGAACAGTAATAGCTCTCTTCAGGTGGGCGGCCTAGATAGTGACACGTGTTTAGTGGGATGCGGTCCACGTCTTCGGGGAATAGGGGGTCGCTCAGCCGATCATAGGCCGTAGGGCTAGGAGCCTAGGTGACCCGAGAGTGGCGTGCAAGAAAGTCCCTGCAAACGGCGTGTCAGAACGTGTCTGGGAGTGGCGTGTCAGGGATGTGTCAGAGGCTCCTTAATTGCTCATGTCGTACTCCCGAGGTCCCTTTTGGTGGAAGAGACCTCTTCGGAGAAGAGCTTGTCTCCCGAGGTTATTTTAGTACCGTAGGAGTATATTTCCCGAGGGTGGCCTTTCCCAGGGATATCCCCATTTCCGAGGGTGGTTTAATCGTTCCCCGAGGCTGGTACTGTTGTTTCCTGGGACGGAGGATTGCCGAGGTCGGATTTCGGAGGTCGAACATCCTTCTTTCCGTGGCGGGTGGTTTCTCTTCCGAGGTTGGTGCTTTGTCCGAACCTATGGGTTCGGAGGGTGATGGGCACCTCGGCTATCACATGCCCCCTCCCGGGAAGTCGAAGCGGAGACTTCGGCTTTATGCTTCCGGGAAGGCTTTTTTGCCGAGCTCGTGGTCGGAGCCCCACTCAAGAAGTTGCTCTTCTCTAGAATACGTCTTTTCATATCCGAGGTACCCTTCCCTAGTTCTTTGGGCGACCTCGGGGCACTTGTAGCTTTTGTTTTTATCTTTTTCTGCTGCGGGTTTGTGAACCGTCGCATCCTTTGGTCAGACATGTCAGTTATGGATAAGCGTGCCTGGGTTTTCACAATGTCAGAGAGGCGTGCCCTAAGTCTTTGCGTTGGCTGACACGTGGCCGCTAGTGGATGGTGAAATAGTTATGCTGGGCACGCTAATTGCGTCTCTTCGCCTTCGATAAGTAATAATAAGGCTGTTACACCTTTGAGGGATAATAATGGCGACGTTTCGTTTACCCTCTTCGGTCTATATAAGCAACTTTCGTCTCATTTTTGCCTTACTCTTTGCTTTAGCTCTCATTTGCTCCAGAGCCTTCTCTTGTCTTTTTCCTTTTTTCGGCGGCGGTTTTTACGGCGGAGCGATCTCCGGCAACTCTTCACGACGGCGTCTCGCAGCCCAAATTTTGGCAAAACCTTTGGTGCGTGCTTCCTTCTGTAGTTCTTTTCCTTCCAAGGTTGTTTTTCCGAAGTACTTTTATTGCTTTCTTCCTTTTTTCGAAAAAATGTCGAATCCGACCCCGTTGATGACTGTCTGGCCTCTCCCTGAAAGCTTTCTTCCTCTTGAATCTCACCCTTGTTCCACTACTCTGGAGAAGATGAGGAAGTGGGTGGCCAAATATTATCTTCCTTCTTACGTTGTCCCGAGGTTACCTACCCTAGGTACGTACGGTTTCATGGCTCGTTCGGATAAGGTTACCGTTTACCGAGCTCAACTGAAAGCAGGTCTTCGGTATCCTCCCTGTCGCATGATATGCGAATTTTGTAAGTTCCACGGGATTGCCGTGAACCAACTTCCCCCAAATTATTACTCTTCAATTCTTTTCTCTGCATGTGTGGGGTGTTTAAAGTAAACCCCCACTTTCTCTTCTTCATGCAGTATTACAAACTCCACCCAGTCCCGAAGGGCGCTTTTTACTTCCTTTTTCCCCGAGGGTCCGGGAGTAAAAAGTTTACCTATACCTTCGACAACAGGGACAGCTGGCGAGGGTGGCAGAAGAAGTTTTTCTTTCTTCGAGTCCCCGAGTTTTGGAGCCACGTGCCGATCAGATGGGCCTCAGGGGACTCTGAAGATTGACGTCGTCGATCCCCGGAAGCTCCTAACTCCTGTGCTGTTTGTCGACTTTGATACGTTTGATAGGCTTATCCGAGCTGTGGCCGACTGGGACCCCGAGGTTCCTCCGCGTTCATTTTACCCTTTTCCCATTAAGTGGGACCTTATGATCGAGGAGGTCTTTCGGGAATTGGGAGTGGTGAATGCGCACAAGAGTGATCCCGGGATGCCCGTGCCTGTTCTTCCGGGAAAAAAGACTTGGATAGTCATGCTCCTTCGGGGCGAAATCACATATGAGTATTTTTCCGAGAGTAAGTCTCTTTCCTGGTTTCGGTATCTGTTTTTCTTTTGGACTTACACTGATACTTTTTTTTTTTGGCAGAAATGGGCGATCAATCCGCTGACTTCTACAAGTCTCTCTTCCTCGGCCAGGCTGAGAGGGGGGAGCAGACGCGCAAGAAGGCGCCTGCCAAGAGGAAGAAGACGACCAGCGGCGGGCCTTCTCAGTCCAAGAAGGCTTAGGCTACTACTCCTCCTCCTCCTCCCGAAGACGTGGTTGAGATGCCAGATCGGTCCCTTGGCCTACCTTCAACCCCTGTAGACCCTCCTTCGGATCCTACCCTCCTCGGGGCCACACTGAGCCCCGTTCTTTCTGCCGAGATCTCGGCCAATCAGAGATCTGCGCAAGAGCTCGAAGAGAGTAAAAGAAGAAAAGGGAAAAATGTTCCCGGCGAAGTCCGGGGAGAAGAGTCTGAGGATGACGTCGCCGAAGTTCCACCAGGTTGGTTCCTTAGCCATTCTTTTAGAAATCTCAGTATTTTTCGCGTTTACGATTTTTTGGATGAATGGCTAAGGGATGATGTTCTGACGGAACTTCGGCATGATATTGTAGAGGACATGCCTGCTGCTCCTTAGGTGGAGACTCACGCCCGTCGCAGGGCTCTTCGGGACAGGCGGATCCCACAAGACAAGGTGCCGAGGGAGCCCTTCTGGACATTCACAGAGGACATGAATTTGTTTTCTAAGGATAGCCAGCTGATGGCTCCCCAGATGGCGATGGGGGTGATGACCAATGCCACCTTCTAGTCGCTTGTTACCGAATGTCCCAATGAAGAGATCCTGGCGGCGAGGATGACCCAGCATGCCGCTCAGGTAGTTCTTTCTTCTTTTTTACTTAGAAAATTTTCTTCTAAGTTTCTATCGTTCTGATATTCATTCATGACCCCCTTCTTTGCAGCTTTTGGCATACAACGGGTACTTCCGTTCTTGGGCTGCAAAGCAAACGGAATCCCGTTCTCGGTCCGAAGAGTCTTTGCGCAAAGTGAAGAAGTTTTGTGCCAAGTACATCCTCAAATACGGTGAGCTTAACAAGATTGCAAAGAAGGACGTTGTGAATCTTCGGGCCGAACTTGCAGCAAGCAAGCAGGAACTTCTTCTTGACTTCATAGCGAAGGTCGAAGATCTCGGCTCAAAGTGTGCCGTTCTTTCTTCAGAGAACGAGGCTCTTCGGAAGGCAAACGTTCAAGATGGCGAGAACCTTATGAAGGCGCTTGCTTTGAATGCCGAGCTCCAAGCTGAGGTTGATTCGCTGAAGAAGAAGGAGACCAATGGCAAAAAGAAGAAGAAGCTGGAGGGGAAGATTTATGCACTTAAGGCCGAGCTGGCGGCCCTTCGGGCCGAGAAGGATCAGACCGAGCAGATGTCGAAAGTGTCTTACCAAGACGGCTTCTGCTTGGCACGCCACCAAGTCCTTGCTCGGCACCTTGAGCTCGACCTTTCTTACCTGTCTGCCTTAGACTTCCCCAAAGAGCCCAGGGGGACATGGTCTAAGATCGAGTTTCTCAATCTTCCTCCGGCTGGGCCTGTGCCTCCATCTGAGCCATCTGAAGATGATGAAGCCGAAAAGACACCAGATGCCCCTGCTCAGCCATAGGCTTCTTTTTTTTTTTTTTGGTACTCCTGCTGCTTTGTACTTTTTTGCCTTAGGATTTTTAATGAAGATTTTTTTTCCAATCTCCATTCTTTGTTCCGAATACGAGTCATCAGAAGTCAGTGCAATCCTGAGTATGCATTTTTGGCAAACCCCTGCGCCCATGTTTTTCGGAGTAAGTCTTTTTAGACTTTTTCCTCATCCTGTCGAGTCGTTAGACTCCATCAAGGAGTTAGTTCCAAAAAGAGAACCATCAAGGAACTTTTTTCTAGTAATGTGACCGTATTCGGCATGTACTTTCATTGGCGACTTCGGGGAGGAATAGTTACAAGCTTTCTTTGAAAAAATGTCTAAGTATAGAATTTTTTCAGAGAATCTGAATGCCAAGTGTTTTTCAACTCTATTCCCTCGGTATCGCCTAGTTTGTAGACCCCTGGTCGCACCTCGTCGAGGACCAAATAAGGTCCACTCCAATTTGCCCGAAGTACCCCTTCTGACGGCTTTCGTGGCTCAAATTCGGCCTTTCGGAGAACAAGGTCTCCCTTTTTGATTTCTTTTCTTCTCACATGTATCTTAGCAGCGCGAGCTATTTTTTGTTGGAAAGCCTTTTTCCTTAGTTTGGCCATTTCGCGATGCTCCTTGGAGAGGTCTAGTTTTGTCCTCAAGCCGAGATTATTTCCTCCTTCATCGAATACTTGTATTCTTATTGAAGGCTGTATGACCTCAATGGGAATAATGGCCTCTGTCCCATACACGAGCGAGAAAGGAGTTTCCCTCATAGCTCTTCGGGGAGTCGTTCGGTAGCTCCACAGCACGCTTGGGAGCTCTCCTGGCCATTTCCCTTTTGCCTCTTTTAGTCTTTTCTTCAAGCCATCTTTTATTGTCCTGTTGGATACTTCAACCTGCCCGTTACTTTAGGGGTGGGCTACTGGGGCAAAATGCATTTTTATGCCGAGGTCGGTCACGAATTCCTAGAATCCTCTATCTGTGAACTGGGTTCCATTATCGGCCACTATTACCCTTGGTATGCCAAATCGGCATATGATGTTCTGCCATACAAACTTTTGAGCATCTTTTGCCGAGATTGATGCCAGTGGCTCTGCTTCTATCCACTTAGTGAAGTAGTCCACCGCGACTATGCAGAACTTTACCCCACCGGGAGCGTTCGGAAGAGGTCCGATGAGGTCAATGCCCCATACGGCGAAGGGGCAAGGATAATCTGCTGAGTTTATTCTTCCTGAAGGTAGCTTTTGGATATTAGCGTGCCTTTGGCAATTGTCACATCTTCGGACAAATTGTCTTGCATCTTTCCTCAAGGTTGGCCAAAAGTAACCTTAGCAAAGCAGTACCCCAGCGAGGGCGTCCGTTCCTATATGGGAGCCACAAGCTCCTTCGTTGACTTCAACGAGTATTGTTCTGACATCATCTTCACCCACGCATCTCTGCAGGGAGCTCTCATACCCTTGTCTATACATTTCATCTCCGATAAGGAAGTACCTTCCTGATCATTTTCGTACTTTTGCGGCCTCTTTCGGATCCTCATGGAGTTCCGAGGTTGCCAGATACTTCCTGATCGGATCTCGCCATCCTTCCCCCGAGGTTGCTATGCACATCAGTTTCGTGCTAGGTTGCTTTAGCACCTCGGTGGGTTTCTTTGATTTGGCCAAGGAGTCAGCCTGAGCATTATTACTTCGGGGTACGTTTTCGATTTGTACCAAGTGAAACTCTCCAATGAGTTTTTTTACGAGATCATGATATTTTGCTAAAGTTGGATCCTTCGCCGCGTATTCCCCCTTCGTCTGCCGGACTACCAGTTGTGAGTCACTGTGGGCCATGAGGTCTTTTATGCCGACTTTCCTGGCCAGTTTTAGTCCTGCTATAAGGGCCTCATATTCGGCGATGTTATTGGTAACATCAAAACCGAATTTAATTGCCTTAGTGGCTTCCATGCCTTCGGGTCCCCGAAGGACTATTCCAGCGCCCTGGTGTTCTGCGCCTGATGCTCCATCGACAAAGAGCTTCCATTCTGGATTAACCCTTGTTCGGTCTTCCTCAGTGGTTCTGGCATTCTCTATTTCTGGGATTTCAACAATGAAATCTGCCAGTGCCTGGGCTTTTATTGCCCTCATTGGCTCGTAAGTAATGTCGTACTCCCCAAGTTCGATACACCATTTCGATAATCTTCCAGAATGCTCTACTCTTTTCATTACGTCGCGTAAAGGCAGGTTACTTCGGACGGTGATGGCGTGTCCTTGAAAGTAGTGTCGCAACCTTCTGCCCGCGAGTACTAAGGCGTAGATGGCTTTTTAGAGCAATGGGTACATGATCTCGGCGCCATGTAGGGACTGATGGGTTTCGGGAGCCAAACAGCGCAGCGGAATTTAATCGAAACCCTCCAGTATCCAAGTGAAACGGGGTAAACCGGGTGTCCAAAAATTTTCATACCTAATTTTTGGTTGAGATCTCTCATTCAACTATAAATTCGAATCACAAAACCTGAACAGTTGACGTGTTCAGGCTCTCTATGGTATCCACACGAGCCTCTCGGGATCACCACGCTTCCACCACGTCCCGGCAGATGCGTTTCTCTTGCGCTCGCAATGCTAGCTTGCGTCCTCCAAAGAATTGCAAGATAAGAGTGTGGCTGTCCTTTTTGGAGGCTAGGGCAAGGAAGACCTGCGAATTTCTCACTTAAAAGTTGTATTTATAGTGAGACTCAACTTCCAAGCCTAATGGGTTTCAAAGCCCTAATCCAATTAGGATTTAATTTCGGGCTTAATAATAGCTCAACTCTTGGGCCCATTATTAGTACAAAATTAAAGTGAAACCATAACCCAAATAATTAGCCCATGCACTCTAATGATCCAAATAGCTCTATGTGTGCGACCCAATAGGCTCTTACCACGTTCGCAATGATCATAAATCACATTTATGATCATAAGCAATGAGCGGTGTCTAGCAACACATCATTGCTACCCAAGTGACAAGATTGTCGGTGATTCGACTAAACCTTTATGATCATCACCGATATATGCCATTGTCCCTTTGTCCAAAATATCAAGACTAAGCATGAGACATGGAATGTGTCACTCTCGTATAGCCCAATCTTTGGTTTCTTGATTACCGAGTAGACCAACTTAAACTGATGACATTGATATCATATATCAACTCATCCGAGCATGGCCATGCATTTTCTAAGTCTCACTCTATCAAGGGGCCCAAAGATATCACTCCTGTTACATAGGAAGGACAAATCCCATCTTGATGTGACATACCCAATGACCTCCTTCAAGTTCACTCAGTTACGAGCAAGAAAGGAAAGTATCAAAGTATGTGACTTACATGTAGGGAACCTTGATGATCTTAGGTCGAAGGACTACATATACCATGATCACTTTGAGAATCACTTATGACACTCATATAACGATCCATGTAGTGTTCTCATGGTGGGTCGGTCCAGTACACAAGTTCTCCAACTTGTACCCATATGTAGACTACATATCTTATATTAGTCTCCACATATGCTAGTCGTTATGTATTATTGCAACCCGCTCCACAATAATGCTAGACCAGGGACGTTTAAGAATATCATTATTCTACGGTTACGATTATGTTTGTTAAGTTACGCAGAAACAAAACAACAAACATAATTGTTGGATTAATGCCTTAATAAAATATCATGACTCAATGTGCAAAAATACAATCATCTCATGATTGACTTTTGGGCACAACACTAACAATCTCCCACTTGCACTAAAGTCAATCATCCATGTATCTAATACCGATGGACCTAGAATTGTTAGGCACCTCCTATGTGCTTGGCTTAGGCCAAGGAGAACCAAGGAAAAATGAGAGAAAACAGAAAGGGAAGAAAGAGGAGCCATGGAGACTGGCACAATGACTTATGTGCAAAACTGGAAACCATCAGGACTTAGTTGCACATGGAAAACGTACTATGGGAAAGCTGACAGAAAACTGAGAAAGGGGACCAAACTGTGCACTAAGTTAAGTGGTATAAGTGAAACCACAAGTTTAAAGATGGCATTGTTGGCCATGCAAATTTCTATAATGGCTAGTGCAAGACTAAACCATTTGTGGGAGACAACAATGATTACTAGTCAAAATCTTGTCTACCACTAGTGTACTATTCACTAGTTACTAGTTAAACTAACTAGTCTTTATTTTAGTTACATGGCCGGTCATGCATGGGTGCTTATGACACCTTGGTACTTGTGTTGTTTATTTGCTTGGCACTTTGAGCCATGTGTGGACTTAAGTGCCCATTTAGACACAAGTTTGAGTGGCGGCCTTGTGCATAAGTGGACTTAAGGGCTATATTGCGCCATGCAAAGAAATGGAAGTGGAAGTTGGCATTTTAGCTAACTAAAGCAAATGACTTTCGGCCGAAACTAGCCTAAGTCCATTTGCTTCATTTCGGGCTTCCTTGTCCTTGCTAAACCGAGAGCGTTTTGAGAGCTCCTTCACAATCTTGCCTTGACATCCAAAGTTCTTGAAGTACTTGGCGAATTCAAGCTTGGAGAAGTGGATTCGGCTTGTGCTTGCTTGGATTCAAGCTTTGTTTATGAAGAAATGGTGAAGGGCCGAGCCATTTGAGCTAGGGTTCTTGAGGTAACCTCGGAATTTCCTTGAATCCATGGTATTTCTTTCCATGAACAAGGAATTTTGAATGCTCATATGTTGCTAAGCTTGGAGAATAGAGCAATTGAAATATTATGTGGAAAACCTAGCTATGGCCGAATGTGATGAACATGTGTTCTTGGTGTTCTTCTTGGAGTTCGTGGAAATTAATCCATGTGTGATGCTTGTTGATGATTATTTAACCTTGTGATAGGTTGTTTGGGTGAAGAACACCAAGATTGTGCAAGTTAGTACTTTGGCCGAAAGTGCATTTTGAGGTAACCCATGTTCAATCTTTGTTTACATGGCATTAACGCCATGAACCATGCTTATTGATGCATTGGTATATGTGTGTTGGATTGGATTGAATGAAGAACATGTGTATGTGAAATGGGTACTATGGCCGAAAGAGTGGAAATGGTGTTTACATGTATTTTGCTTAGTTACATGGTAATTGTGCCATGAGTAAGCTTATTGGTTGTTTGGCTACTCATTTGGTGTAATGGAATGTTGAGTAGTACAATGAGATGAAAATGTGTGCTTGGGCCGAAAGCTTGAATTAGAGTGAAATGGTACATTTCACTTGGTTACTTGGCATCAATGCCATGGTTGATGTTTATTGGTGATTATAATAGCTTATGGTATGTGAGATTAATGGGCAGCTCATGTTTGGGTATTTTAGGCCATATGGCCGAGAGCTTCAAAGTGTTGTATGGTAGTGTCCTTCATTGAAAGCATGGTATTTGATCCATGGAATATGTTGTTAATGGTTATGCCTTGTTATGGTAGGCATTGTGGTTGAAGGGCACTTGGACACTTGAAGTTTTGTTGGAGACCGAGAGCTTGAGGTAGGGTTCACTGCACTTGAGTTCGCTTGGTAATATATGCCATGGTTCAAGTGTTAGGGTGGCTAAGTGATGGTTAAAATTTGCCATGTGATCTTAGTTGCTTGATGGGCTTATTGGTTATATTTGATTGCAATGTTGATTAGCTAATTGACTATGGTACATGTACTAAAAATGCAAGTGAATGTGGCCTATTTGCTTGGCATTTTGGGAGCTCCAAATGGAATGTTATTGGTAAGATTATGTGCAAGGATTGCACACGGGTACATGTATGGCTTATATGGCCGAGAGCAACAATGTGAAGTGTGTGTGAGTACTTGTGTGCCTTGGTGATTTCTTGTGCATGCTAACCCCCATTATTGTTATTGTATATGGATACACCTGCTTTTCTTGTCTTTGTGTTTGTTTTGCAGGTTGAGCTAACTAATTGGAGGTTAAGCCTTGAGTGTTCACTCGGCTTAACTAAATAAACTCTTTAAGAGTTGGGTATAATGAAGTGAATCCTACTGAGTTAAACTCACTGCCCATTCTCCATTTTTTTTTAGGCAAGGATATTCAGCCTGAGTAGTGCTAAGCTGCCTTGTGTGTGCACTTAGTGTTTATTTGCTTTGTTGCTAAGGTATGTGCCAATGTGTGCTTGGCTTGACACTTTAGAATTATTTGCAAGTCTTATTGTGAGTTGGCCGAGACTTATGGTTTAAGCTTGCAGGCTGTAGAGTGGGAACTGTCTAGGGGAGCATGGATACCTGGACTTTAGCTCTGGTTTTGCTTTTCACCTTTATGACCATGAACATGGCCACGGGCTTGGTGTTGAAGTGTGTGCTTTTGTATGGGATCCTTAAGGTGATGTTTGAGCATTAGGAGTTTGGTCTCGGTCTGTATATAACTTGGCATGAACAACTTATGGGTGCTTGGCATTATTAGCCATGTTATTTGCTAGGTAGACTACACTTTTGGTTGTGTATATTTGTAGTCTCGGATACCTAGATGGTGTTATTTTGAGAACCTTGTATGCCAAGTTATGTATGAGAGTATGGATGGTTATGTGTATGGATATGTGTTATGAGTGTTATGGGCCAAGGTTTGGCACTTTTATATGATATGGATGGCATGATCTTGCAAGTTGTATGGTGCACCATTGTATGTATGTTTGATGGCCGAGAGCTACATGCATTGTTCCTTGTGGTTTTCCAAACTTAAACCAACATTGTGGGCTTCTTGGTTGCCATATAGGTAGCACACTTGATTGCACACCAAGTATGCACTGGAAGTTGCATTATTTGTTGCCTTGCTTGTCATGCAAGAAAGTGGTTTGGGCCTTACTTACGCTGCAAGTAATTATTAGTTTGGTTTGAAAGCCACCTGGGCCACCTCCCAGGCCCATTACCTTAAGAAAATAAGATTTAAAGATAGTCCATGTGGTATGGCCGAGGGCTAGTTTCCCAGTTTTTAGTTTGGGCTTGTGAGTCAGGTTGGGGACTTACAGGCTAGGGCCTGTGTGAGGTGTGACAAGAATGGCTATCATGCTTTTGCTACGTAAGGGGCTTTGTCAGCGGATCAGCAATGTTGCTATCTGTCGAAGTCTTGCATATCCTTACATCACCCCTCTCGATGATCTCCCTGATGAGATGATAGCGTCGGAGTATGTGTTTGGATCGCTGGTGAGATCGAGGTTCTTAGCCTGTGCGATTGCTCCATTGTTGTCACAATAGAGCTCTATCGGGTTGGTAATGCTTGGAACCACTCCAAGTTCAGTGATGAACTTCTTGATCCAAACTGCCTCATTCGCAGCATTAGAGGCGGCAATGTACTCAGATTTTGTTGTAGAGTCAGCTACTGTCTCTTGCTTTGAACTCTTTCAGCTGACAGCACCACCACCAATACAAAACACATAACCAGATTGTGATCTAAAATCATGCTTACCGGATTGGAAGCTTGCCTCGGTGTAACCCCATACAACGAGCTCATCTTCACCTCCAAAAACCAAGAATGCATCCTTAGTCCTTCGTAAGTAATTAAGGATGTTTTTAACAGCTGTCCAGTGACTCTCACCGGGGTTCGATTGGTACCTACTCGTCATGCTCAAAGCATATGAGACATCGGGACGAGTACATATCATGGCATACATGATAGATCCAATTGCTGAGGCATATGGAATCTTACTCATGCGCTCTCTCTCCTCGGTTGTACTCGGACACTGAGATCTAGAAAGAGTGATACCATGTGACATGGGCAAGAATCCTTTCTTGGAATCTTGCATGCTAAACCTCTTTAGCACCTTGTCAATATATGTACTTTGACTTAGGCCAAGAAGCTTTCTAGATCTATCTCTATAGATCCTGATGCCTAACACATAGGCTGCTTCACCCAAGTCCTTCATAGAGAAACATTTCCCTAGCCAAGTCTTCACAGACTGTAGCTCAGGAATGTCATTCCCGATGAGTAGTATGTCATCTACATACAACACCAAGAAGACAATAGCGCTCCCACTAACCTTCTTGTAGACACAAGGTTCATCTTCATTTTTGATAAAACCAAACTCTTTGATTGCTTCATCAAAATGAAGATTCCAACTTCGAGAAGCTTGCTTCAGTCCATAAATGGACCTTTGCAACTTGCACACTTTATTGGCATTCTCAGGAGTGACAAAACCCTCAGGTTGTGTCATGTACACATCCTCAAGTAGCTTTCCATTTAGGAATGCAGTTTTGACATCCATTTGCCATATCTCATAATCATAGTGTGCAGCAATAGCGAACAAAATTTGGATGGATTTAAGCATAGCAACTGGTGAAAAAGTTTCATCATAGTCAATACCATGAATTTGCTTGAAACCTTTTGCAACCAATCGTCCCTTAAAGGTAATCACATTACCATCCATGTCAGTTTTCTTCTTGAAAACCCATTTGCACCCTATGGGTTTTACCCCTTCAGGTGGGTCAACTAAAGTCCATACTTGGTTTTCATACATGGATTCCATCTCGGATTTCATGGCCACTAGCCACTTCTCAGAGTCAGGCCCTGACATAGCTTGTTGGTAGGTTGTGGGCTCATCCTGATCCATGAGCATCACATCACCGGTGTGAGTCACGAGAAATCCATATCTCTCGGGCTCATGCCAAATCCTACCAGACCTACGTGGGCTCTGTGCTACAGGAACAGACTCTTGAACCACAACATCTTGTGGTGTCTGTTCAGGTTCCATTTCAGGTTCGATGTCTCCTTGTTGTTCTTGAATTTCTTCAAGTTCTACTTTCCTCCCACTAGTTTCTTTAGAGATAAACTCTTTCTCTAAAAAGACACCAGTTCGAGCAACAAACACTTTTTGCTCAGAAGGATTGTAGAAATAGTAACCCTTTGTTTTTTTGGGATACCCAACAAAAAGGCATTTTTGAGATTTGGGCCCTAGTTTGTCAGAGGATTGACATTTCACATAAGCGTCACAGCCCCAAATCTTCATAAAAGACAAATTGGGACGCCTCCCACTCCATATCTCATATGGTGTCTTTTGAACCGATTTAGATGGAACTCGGTTTAGTGTAAAAGCGGCTGTCTCTAGAGCATGTCCCCAAAAGGAGTTTGGAAGGTCAGCTTGACTCATCATAGAGCGAACCATGTCTAACAGAGTTCGATTTCTCCTTTCAGATACACCATTCCATTGAGGTGTACCAGGTGGAGTGAGTTGTGATACTATACCACACTCCTTCAGATAGTCAAGGAATTCTCGATCCAAGTACTCTCCACCTCGATCTGATCGAAGCACTTTGATACTCTTCTCGAGTTGATTCTCTACTTCATTCTTGAATTCTTTGAACTTTTCAATGGATTCTGACTTGTGTCTCATAAGATACACATAGCCATACCAGGCATTTTGCTCTTGACTATCATGTCATCAACGTGTACTTCCATGTTTCTCCCAATTTGTGAATTGAATACCTTGTTCATAATCCTTTGATAGGTAGCCCCTACGTTTTTCAGCCCGAAGGGCATTCTAACGTAGCAGTAGGTGCCTATTTCCGTGATGAAAGCTGTTTTCTCTTCGTCTTCGGGGCTCATCCGAATCTGATGATATCCACTGAAGGCGTTGATGAAGCTAAGAAGCCCGTATTCGGCTGTTGCATCTACCAGTTGGTCTATGGCTGGCAAAGGGTAAGAATCTTTTGGGCAAGCATCATTCAAATTTCGGAAGTCAATGCACATTTGGAGGTTCTCACTTCCTTCTTTCGTGGCAATGACGACGTTGCTGAGCCATTCGGGGTATTTTACCTCTCTTATTACCCCGGCCTCAATGAGGCGTTTAACTTCGGCTTTAACAAAGGAATTCTTGTGAGCTGATAGACTTCATTTTTTCTGCCGGACTGGTCTGGCGTTTGGCTACGCTCTAAGATCATGGTGGATTATGGTAGGCTCGACCCCAGGCATATCCTTTGGCGAGTAGGCAAATAGATCTTTGTTCATACATAAGAAGGATACAAGCCTCTTTTTGTCGTCCTCGGCCAATTTTTTCCCAATTTGGGTGTTTCGGCCGGGTATCAACTCTACATCCTCTATTTCTACTTTTTCGAGGCTTTCAGTTTCCTCGTCCATTGTTTCCCTGTCCACCGAGACCCTTTTTTCTTTTGCTGAGGTCTGTACTTGTATTTTTGCTGGGCTTTGCCTGGCCCTTGTGAAGACCTTTCTGACTTCGGCTTGGTTAATGAAGATCTCTGCGTCTTCATCTTTGGTGGCGAAGGTGACTGTTAGGTACTTTATGTCTAGGCGAATGTGGAAGTTGCCTTGGGTCTGCCTTCCGGGGATAGCATTGTAAGCTGACGGCACATCAATGACAATAAATCTTGTCTTGACAGAAGCCATTAACTCCTCCTGGCAATGGGGGGAAACCCCTTTTAGCATCAAAGGTAGGTCAACGTACCCAAAGACCGGAAGTTCGGAGGGTCCGACGCCGAAGGTAAGGGAGCTGACTGGGCTGAGGTCGCCCCTCGGAATGCCTAACTTGGGCAGCAGATGGAAAAATATGACATTGGTATTTGAGCCGTCATCGAGGAGCACCCTTTTGACATCCCAATTTCCTATCCTTGCCATGACTATGAGTGGATCGTCGTGGGGGAACTTTACTGTAGACCCATCTCTACGAGTGAGTCTACTTGGGAGTTTCCGTATTCCATTACGGAGATTTCTCTTATCTTCCTCTTTCTCTCGGCCGAGGGTATCCCAGTGGTGATGGTTTGGATAACCCCTGCTGATGGTGGTAGATTTTTTCGAGGGCTTCTGTCCCGATGCCTGTCTGAGTCATATTCTTCGTCGTCTCCTCGTCTCTGCTATTCCTTTCTTCCTTTTGGGGAAGGCATCCGCAAGTACCGACGGAGTTGACCCTGTTTGATCAGGGACTCAATATATTTCTTCAGTTGGAAACAATCTTCGGTGTCATGGCCATGGTTTTGGTGGAACTGGCAGAATTTCTTCATGTTTCTCTTGTTTTCCGAGCTCATGGCCTTTGGTCTTGGGACTGTGGTCCCTTGCCTTTCTAGTGTCATAAGGATGCTAGCTCTTGAGGTGTTCAAGGGGGTGAATGCCATGGGCCTTTTCCCCCTCTGCTGTCGGGGCCTTTCTCCTTCGTTCTGATGTCGGGGCTGATGGCTGGATCCTTTAACGCGGGGGTGTTCTCCTTTGGGCCCTCCCATCCTGAGCTCTTCGGCCATCATATGTTGTTCGGCCCTTTTATAGAACTCCCCAAGAGTTTCTGGGGGGTCTTTGGAAAACTCATAAAACAGTTGGGAGTCCCTCTGAAGTCCGCTTCGTTTGTACTTCGTCAGGTACGCCTCAGGGTCACTTCATCCGTCATACGTTTCTAGGCGAGGTACCCTGAAATCGTTGGGCATGGGTGCCTCCACCACCTCGCGTACGAAAGGTGACTCCTCTCCGGTGTAAGAGTGAGACAATCTGGACCAGACTGGTTTTCGGGAGATTTGTCTCTCGACCTTTTCCAGTCTTCCCAGGATTCTTTCCATAAGGACAGCCGTGTTGTCTTCTCCCTGCTGTCGCGTGTTCGCCGGTAAAGGGCGAATTCCTCCTTCTTCTTGGGGAGTGACTTCGGCGGGGAGGAGACGGGGACCTTCGGTATGGGGACACACTCCGTTGGAAGGAGGCCCTAGTCTCTTTTGGGGCTCCTTTCCTGGTAGGCTGTACCTCAACGGGTTCGTTTTCTGTTGAGGAGGCGTCGAGGGAGTCCCCACTCCCTGAACTTCGGTGCATGGACCTCGAACTCCTTTCCCGGCAAGCAGTGGGGGGCGAGGCCCTTCAGACCAAAGGAGGTTGGGGCAACCTCTGATCAAGCTGTTGGGTCATTTCGGTGATGATGAAGCATTGGAAATCTTGCATGAATTCCATTGTCACTGTTACAGGACGGTCATCCTCTGGCACGGAAGTCTCTGCCACAGGCGTAGCGGTCGCTGGTTGAGCCTCAGGCGCAGAGGGAGACTTAGGAATCCCTTTTTCCTTTGAGCGCCGAGTCTCTACGACGGCAACATGGGAAAGGGTTCCCACAGACAGCGCCAAGTGGTGGCCGGTGGCAGTTTCGTTATGTGACATGATAGGAGCAAGGGGGACTTCCGGTGGAGGGGAGCGCTTCAGGAGGAGGTTTCCCAGGGGAGGGTGCCTGAAATGTCTAGAAAATAGAGGTTAGGAGGTCCCCGGAGTATGTTCTCGGGGAGGAGCCTCCGACGCCCAAGTCAGTATTTTTGGAGTTCAAGAGGCGATAGATAGTGGAGAAGTATGGTCCTTCGTATTCGAAAGACCCCTGCTTTACCTGGGGCATTTTTCTGAGTGTTTATAGAAGAGCGAACAGTAATAGCTCTCTTCAGGTGGGTGGCCCAGATTGTGACGCGTGTTCGGTGGGATGCGGTCCATGTCTTCGGGGAATAGGGGGTCGTTCAACCAATCATAGGCCGTAGGGCTAGGAGCCTAGGTGACCTGAGAGTGGCGTGCAAGAAAGTCCCTGCAAGCGGCGTGTCAGAACATGTCTGGGAGTGGCGTGTCAGGGATGTGTCAGAGGCTCCTTAATTGCTCATGTCGTACTCCCGAGGTCCCTTTTGGTAGAAGAGACCTCTTCGGAGAAAAGCTTGTCTCCTAAGGTTATTTTAGTACCGTAAGAGTATATTTCCCGAGGGTGGCCTTTCCCAGGGATATCCCCATTTTCGAGGGTGGTTTAACCGTTCCCCGAGGCTGGTACTGTTGTTTCCTGGGACGGATTGCCGAGGTCGGATTTCGGAGGTCGAACATTCTTTTTTCCATGGAGGGTGGTTTCTCTTCCGAGGTTGGTGCTTTGTCCGAACCTATGGGTTCGGAGGGTGATTGGCACCTCGGCTATCAATTTATATTTCCAACATCTCACAAAAAAAAAAAATTAAGGTGTCAGAACTAGATGATTGTGAATCAAATGATTGACTTGTAGTGGGTGGGGGTAGTGTTCTTTTTGGTACAAATTTCAAAAAATTTCCTATAAACTCATCTCCGGTAATGGATTTTCTCTCAATTCATGAAACACAGTGCCTATTGGATTTTGTAGCACACATAAATCCCTAATCCCCAACTCATTCTTCCCAAACCATTGATTTCTATATTTACTTTTAAAATGTTGATGACAAATTTGAGACAAAAAGGAAAAAGATTGATGAAAAAATCGCTGTATGCCATAATGATAATGGTAAATTTGCACATTTTCCAATCTCTTTGCCTTGTCACTCCTCTAAACTTAGCATTGTTTTTGCCACATCATATGTCTACTATGGCATTTTTTGGGACAATGGTAAATTTGCTTGAACAGAAAAGATGGATAGTAAATTTGAGATGAAAAAATGTTCAATGGCAAAATCGCTCAATGACTAATAATTTAATGGTAAATTTGCACCTTTTCCAAAAAAAAAAAATCAAATTTGTTAAAGTTCAATAATTTCCCAACATCTCATTCTTTCAAAGATTCCATTGGCAATATTAGATCAAAATTATCAAAAAGTTGTTTCCCCTCGTTCGACATTAGGCAATTTTGTTGAAGGATAAGTTTAATATCATATGAATCCAGTTTTGTACATTAACCTCTTAATTTCATGTAATAGGAACTAACTTTAGTATATCATCATGTTAGTTTGATATAATTGTTGGTTGGTTTCTTATGTCAGCATCTCAATTACAGAAAATAGGAACTTCAAACTAGCTTGATACAATAGCAATGCAATTTAGTACAACAGTAATATCGTATGTATGTACATATATAATACCAAATTTCATACAATAGCAACTAAGTTATATATATGTGTTTTTACGGGCGATGACTTAATGGTTGGCTACAATGTTTTGATTAGTTTGGGAAGAGATTGAATAAGGTGGCATGAGAATGGGATAAAGGGGAAACTTTAGGAGCCAATGCAATCGCATCATGTTTAAAGGTGGGGAACCCTGAGGCAAATGCATTGTGTGAATGCATAAATAGCAATAGGGTACCTAGGGCAGTGTGATCGGATTGTTCCCAAACCATGCAACCTTCATGTCCTAATTATCCTAAATCATTTCCTGAGGGCAAGCAAAGGTCCTAGGATGGCTCATTAGCACTCCTAAGCCCAATTCATGCATTGATTAAGTTGGGTAACGAAGAGGGTGGTTAAAGAGGGCAAAGTATGGTGGGTATGTAAGTACCTTAAGTTGTAAGAAAGGTATTAGGAATGGCTAGGAAGGGTTTGAGTCTTCCAATGACCTAAGAGGGCAAGTATTGAAGTAGAACCTGAAGGTTTGAGAAGTCTATTGACTCAATAAGTGAGGTCATGGACCTTTGGGAACTAGATGGAACCTAAGGAGTACCAACCAAGCAGGGGGGCTTGGTAAGGTAATCCACTAAGGTACCCAAGTCAAGTTCAACGAAACTTGGCAAAATAAAACCATTAAGACACTTAGTCAACACAACAAGAAAAGGGGGAAGTCAAGTAAGGTTGAGTAATAACAAATTATTTTAAAGACTTGTAAAAGATGAATAAGGTTGTGTAAGCGATGAATTACTAATATATGTTTAATTATTCATTTTTTTCATTAAGCTTTTCCTTGGCATTTGCTCGTTTCTTAAGTGTTTCTCATAAGGATTGATGCTTAATTGCTTAATATTTTGTTTTCAAGTCATATTCCAACTGATATGCATGGTAAGAAGAAATTTGAGAAGTTTTTGGAGCTAGAATGTAAGGATTTGAAGATCATTAATGGACTTACACACACAGGGACATGACCATGTCTAAGGTGGTGTACCCTCTCTGCATTATACTTTGGAGAATTCAAAAGTCACACGCCTATGTTTGTTCCAAGGCCATACCAAAGCTCGTATAACTTATTTTGTTAAGGAGATTTCAAGTCTAATAATTGTACATGGCCGAGTACACGACTTTGTACCTAGCTCTGTCTATCTGTTATCATGATATATCAAGGTTTTTCATGTTTGTTTAGGAGAATTTAGCAGTCTTAGGTTTTTAGAGCATGCTAGAATAAGCTATTTTGGATGATTAATGTCTTTTAATTCACATTAAAGTGAGGATTGCTTTAAGTGAAAGATATTAAGAGATAAAGTCTTCTATTCTAGTTTTATTTTGTTTATATTGTATTTTATTTTCTAGATGATAAGCTAAATTTCTACTTATACTTAGAGTAGGTGAACCTTAGAATGATCTTGTTTCTATTACTATTTTGGTTTAATTGAATATAGTTTTTTGTGATTTACCCATATGTTCTTTATGGTATCTTGAACTGATAGTTGCTTGCTTATTGATTTGGCACTTGACTTTAAGCATGTTAAGCTAATCATTTTTTTGTTTGATTTGATCACTTTGTGTAGAGGATATTGCATGCAAGTCTAGAGATAAAACTAAGACCTTCATACTAGGGTCAAACCTAGTAGTGAGATTCATAGAACACTAATGAGTTTTCATGGGTTTCAATTAGGAAAAGATTCTAATCAATAAACTTGACAATGGGGTTTAGTTGCCTTAAGAGAGGAGTTAGACTAAGCTAAGAGTTCCCCATTAGGGAGTAGTTTGCAAGAAAATTCTAAGGGGTTCATGTGTAAGCATGATCATCTTTGATTTTATTTTTATTTTTTTCCCCAGTTTCTCGTCACTTTTTATTGTTTAATTTTCTGCGGTAATTTACCTTTCTTTACTTCTTTGTTTAATTAATCAATCACTTGATTCAATTCATTAGATAATATTAATATGTAGGAATAGGGTAGCCATTTTCAAGCTTGTGGAATATGACCTTAATACTTACCAATGCTATGCTATAGAGCAACATGTGCACTTGCCTTTAGTTCCCATGTAGTTGTGAGCTTATAGTTTCAATTCTGATAGTTAGATTGGGAAGCATCATTACACTAAGAAGCAATAAGTAGACTTCATAAGGTAAAGTGTTAACATTAGATATGAGGCCAGTATCCTAAGCACCTCGACCGCATGAGATCATGGCCAAGTGAACCCCTTGAGGTATAAGGAATTCCTAAATGCATATGCAAGTGTCATCCATTCACCTATTTATATATTAAATTGTTATGTTTTTATTTTTGTTGTTGATTTGTTATTGTTGTTTGTTTGCTTTCTATGTTTGTATACATATCTGCTCACATGCTTGAACTTCATCTTCCTTGCAGGAACCCCCTAAATCCTTTATAGAGTACTTTAAATTAAATTTTGTGCCCCTTAAATATTGTGCAGGTACTAAGAAAGCTAATTGATTCTAAGAGTTGATAAGGCCAACTGTTAAGGCTAAGTGTTATGTTATTGGTTTTGCAGGTGCCCTCCCTAAGTATGAATCTTGGTGATTCTAAGTTTCTCCTTATTTAAGGTAGTACTAACCTAAGTATTTGCCTTAATAATTTAAGGCCAAATGTGCATAATGAAAGTGAGTCTTGTCACTTAAAGCTAGCTTGCTCAAATGAAAGGCTAAGGAATGACATAATAGTTATTATTGTTATTTTATAGCACTTTTTGTACTTAAGTGTTCACTTTTCTAGAGTCTATTAGTTGTATAAAACTAGGTGTGGTGGAACAGGGTCCCAATGTCTTGAATTATAACCACTACTAGGCTTTTACAGAACAATGATCTTACTTAGGTTACAATTGGCTAGTTATTACTTGTGAAATATCTTAAATCATTATATGCAACTAATTACTTGCCCTACCCTGCATAGAAAATATGCATGTGTCATCCTGGCTATGTAATAACAACTAAATAAAATAATAAAGAAAATTATGGCGTGTCAATTAATAAAACATAGTTAAAATAAGCCAAGACATAAAAATCATAGTTCCTTAACTCTAAGTAATAATTGTGTGCATACATCTTAATCTTATATGCTCCAAAATGTAACTCTAGTGTTATATATACCAATGGAATCTAGGAGAGGCAAATTTAGTATGAAAAATGCCATACATACAATTGAGACAACAATTTCACTAAGATCCATCCTTAGCTTTCCACTCGAGCAAAGCTAGCTTCAAGTGGCAAGCTTCACTTTCCTTGTACATACTTAGCTTTAAAAGCTAAAAAGGCAATGCTTGGGTCAGCACTAATTTATATTATAAGCATTCATTAACTACAAAGTTTATACTTAGAGGGTACCTTCTAAACAAATAAAACTTAGCATTTACAGCTGCCCTTTACCAACTGTTAGGACTGACTAGCCTCCTAAGCACCTACATAATACTTAAGGGGTGAGTACTCAAAAGTACTCAGTAAAGGATTTGGCACGTGCAAGGAATACATATGCAAGCATGAAAAGCAACATATATATACAAATAATCCAAAAAATGAAACAACACAACAAACAATAATCACAAACAAATAACAACAACGATAATGCAATGAAATGTATGGATGGATGAGTGAATGCATATGATAATGCACTTAGGAATTTCTTACAACTAGAGTTGATCTTAACTATTGTGAGCTCATATGTTAGGGTACTTGGATGCTAGCCCACGTATTTGATGCTAGCATTTAAACAAACCCTATCAAGTCCTCTTACAAGGCACTTTACAGCAAGTTGTCGCTTATTTAAACCTTACCCATGTCTGACAGGCTACTTAGAGTAAGTTGTCACTTACTCACCTATTACTCACCTCTTCCCCTTAATTGTTGCTTGGTAACAAACTTAGTGGCCACATTTCACCAAGTTCCCTAGAACTTGACTTAGGCACCTTAATGGATCATCTACTAAGCCTATTGACTTCATCGGGACTCTTGAGTTCACATAATGCCTAAAGATTTTTAACCTTAATCATCATACCTTTAAAAAACCCAAGCCATTAGGTTCTCGTCCAATATTGGAGGTACATGATCTAACTCCATGGCCATTGGAGCACACAAAACATTCCTTAGTCCTGTCTTAGTTCCTTCTTGCACCTTAAGGCATAAAGCTTATCCACACACACTTAGCCTTCTTACCACCCTCTTATTACACATTTCTTGATGCATGATTTGGTCTTAGGATTTCTTATGAGCCACGTTAGGATGATTCCTAGGCCTTAGGAATAGAAATTGGGAACTTAGGACATGAGTTGGCATGTTTTAGGCCTCTTGTGGTCACGCCAACCTGTTGGTATGGTCGCATTAGCATTTTCGACAACTTGCTGGAGCTCGATGTGGTTGCATTAGTTTTTTTGGTGTGTTCACACCAGTACCTTCAACAGTGCACTAGAGCCCAATAAGATTGCAGTGGAATTTTGGTGTGGTTGCGTCAACCCTTACAGATATGATTCTTTGCATCTTTCTTAGCCAACTCCACACCAAACCTTACCCAAATTATTTCCGAACATCTTAGGCTTATTCCAACTTAATCCTAGGTTTTTTAACACTACTAATGCACCAATTAATATTGAAAAAACTTAAATCTCTTACCTCAAATCCAAAATAAAGCAAGAATAAACCAATCATGTCTCACAAAGCTCACTTGAGCTCAACTTGATTCTCTTAAGTACCAAGCCTAAATCAAATCAATTTTGACACAAATTGCACAAATGCAAGACCATTTCTAACCATTTATTAATCTTATAACTAAACCAGAAGAAGTAAAGAAGCTTGCCTTAGGGTTTATACCCAAAACCTGCAAAACCATGTTCAAATGCACCATGCCAAAAAAAAAAAGCTAAGGGCTTATTGGGATAGCTTTGGGGCCTTCATATTTCATGAAATTTTGGCCAATTTGGGAGGCATAAAGGTGGAGAGCAATGGAGGAGAAGGAGCTACAAAAATGGAGCTTAAAGGATGTGATGAATAATGATGTTTCCATCACAATATATCTTCACTTACTCCAACTCAACCCAATTTAGATCTTTTGTCGATTTGGCCCTTTAAACTTTATCTTGCTCACTTAGGGCACCTTCTCCCTTCTTTGAACCATCTTTCATTTTTTTCTTACCTGCAATCTCAACTTTTAGTCACTTAAGACACAAATGACTCAATTTTATACATAGGGCATTTTTAGCTTTTTAACTTCCACGTTTGGTTCAAATGGCTAGAATAACTTATAGTCTTAAATTATTTAGTTTGGAAAACTCACATGACCCTAATTTTACCAAAATGATAGCCATGCCACCAACTAGAGCCAAAATTCTTATTTTGCCCTCTTTTCCCTTAAGTGTTATTTTATGCTAAGGAACTCAATGTAACCTTACTTAGATTGTTTTTCTAGCTTAATAAAAGCCTACTTGATGGAATTAACTTTCAATTTACTTATCTTAGCATTCGAACTAAGGGAAATACTTGTAGTGCCTTTACATTCTCCATTCCTTCAGAAATTTGGTCATCTAATTTTTTATTTTTATCCAAAAAAACACTTGGATTTTATTCCTCTTACTTTCTGCTCGATTCTTACTCATGGTCTTCTTCTTACTATGGTTACCCATAGCTTCTTAACCACGAGCTTACTACATGTTTTTTGCTTCTTGACTTACTAGTTAAAAAGCTTTTCAAGGTACTCATTAGTCGACTTCTCCTTGGAGACATCATTTATAGGGTAGGCATTTTACCTTGGCTTACAAGGCACTTCTCCATACCCCAAATTTCCACTTAGGCCTATGTAACTTGGAGCTAACTTGCTCCCTTTTAGCCACTCTCGTCATTAGGATACCTTTAGGAATACTTAGTCTCCTACTTTCAAACTTAACACTTGGTGGAACTTGGTACACTTAACTTAGGCATTTAAACAAATCCTTTAGTACATCTTTAACCTAGTTATCCCTTAGTGCTGTAAGGAAATGCTTCTTGCAATAACTTACCCTTGGCCATATTAGGTAGCTTCTCAACACTTACTACATATGTGACTTTGAGCCTTAAGGGCATCCATAAGATTAGCACCCTTGGCCTTGTTTTAGGCACCTTAGTCCACATAGACCTTTCATTGTTTAGGTGCCCTCAAATCTGATTTCCACTACTATACTCTTTAACCCTTAACTCCTATAGATAATCACTTAACGTGCCCAAGCTCCTTGGCTATCCATTAACAAGTTAGCCATTTCTTGGCCCTTAAATCTTAAGGCAGCCTTAGCATGCTCCTTTACTTTGATGACTTAGAAATGGCTCTATAACTAGCTTGGCCTTCTTTGGCAATGGGGTGTTCTTGGCCATTATAGCCCTTTCTTAAGTGTTGTTAGATTACTTAAGACCCAACTTTGGCACCTTTAGTCAACTTTACTTAGGTGTTCCAAACACCTCAAGTTGTTCAACATGCCATTATCGTGATTTTTAGGCCTTATTTCGATTACTTGGCCATCTTTGGCGTGTACTTGGAATTGAGCTTTTTCAGTCTTTATGGTTATTTAACTCTCATTAGAAGCCCTTTGAACCACTTACATTTAGCCTTTTACGGTCCCCATTAGCTCCTCCATTTGGGCACACTTATGTCCCTTAACTTATGCCACACCCTAGGCCTTTCTTAGGAATCTCAATTCACTTAATTTTGAATTAGCACTCGGCATTTTAGGTCTACATACTTTTGTTGGTTCGTCATGAAATCCATAGCAGTCTATCTTAATGCTCCAAACCAATTAGGTTAACAGAACATGAGTGCCAACCATGAGTGCTCCTAAAGCACCTTTATGCCTGACCAAGACTTACAATATTTATGCCTTCTTTAAGACCAGTTAGATACATATACCTTGCTTCCTGATACTTACGCACATTCGTAGGTTGTTACCTCATAAGTATATCCTTATGCACTAACCACCATGACTACTTAGTGTGATTTACACACCTATAGCCCACAGTGTGTATACCTTTAGGCTTAAATATGTCCTACAACCCCCTTATGCCCAAAGGGGGCTCCTTTGGTAGCTTTTTGGCCCTACAATACACTTAGGCACTTAAAGTATCTTTGAACACTAAAACTTTTAGATTCCTTACTAGGACTCTCTTTCATGCGCATTTAATGATTCAAGGCCATCATTCAACAACTTAAACTTCTGGGACTCCTTAAGTAGTCCTAACTACTCTAGGTTCAACATTTTTATCTCAAGGTTTCAATTCTTTTCCTAGCCACCTTCTTGTCCAAGATCTTTTTTAGTCATTACCTGATCCATACTTAGACCTTTAGACCACTTAGGTACCTTTTTACCCCTTAAGAAAATAAAGAGTTCCACTTACTCCTTAAGCTTTACAAGCCGCATTTTAAGTTCCAAAGAACCACAACCATTAGTTGCTTTGAATCCCACTAGTAAAGATGTTACCTCAATTCACACTTAGCTCCCTCTTAAGCTTTTCAGGTCATTAAGACCCTAGCTCAATATTTTTAACCATAGACACATTTGCTGATTCTTTCTGATCGCCCAGGACCCTTTGATAATGGTGTACACTTCAGACTTAAGGGTTCCTCTTTCTTATGAACCTATAAAGTTAACTTAGGTTGTTAACGTAGGTTCACACTCTTAGTCCTTTATATTTGATACCTTTTTGGTTATTTTGAACGCATAATTAGCTCCATTATCTAATATCCTTGAACCCCTAAATGACAGAGAATACCACTAAGGTCACTTCCACTTTCTACAAGCAGCCTTGGTCAATATGCCCTAATAAAGGTACTAGGCCTAGGCCCATTATTTAGAGTTCTTCTGACCACTTAAGATGCCTTTGATAGTTACTAGGTCCCTATTTCAAACCCCTTATGACACCCCTTTGTAAACTCACTTGGGTCATCTTTTTAAGGCTCAAGACTTTTGGTGCCCTTTTGGTCCCTTCTTACATTCCTATATTAGGTTTTATGTTCTTGGGAATCTGGATATTACTCATTGGTCTCTAAGGTTTAGGTTAGCTATTAAACCTCAACCAACTTGCCAAAATCAATGAACTCCCTTCTTTAAAGAACTACACCCTCAAAGACAATTTCACGGTTTAGGGACCTATGGTTATGGTTCTTAAGCTTCACTTAACCAACTTCTCATAATTATTGTGAGTCCTTAAGGTGCCACTTGCCTTTTCTTCACTCACAGCCTCGGGGCTCTTAAAGTTAACTCCTAGCTTTATAAGCCCTTTTACCCCTAGTTGTAGGTGCTTAGAGAATTCAACCTCACTTTACTTGGTAACTTTTATGAATTGGTGAGCAACACTTCTAAAAATCAGATTGACCGTATTCATCTTAGAGTTATCCTCACTTAAACTACCCTTATAATGTGTACAGTATTTCTCACACCGTAGGAATAAGTTCAATTGACTTAAGGCTTAACTTAAGGCATGACTTACCAACATTTCTGTCTAATTCAGCCTTACCCTGAGAGTGTTTCCAAGAGTCACTTATGACTGGCATGGTTAAGTCGGCTCTTATGCTCATAATCGATCCTCTTCCTAAGTCTCATAACACCATTCAACAAAACCACAACCACAAATCACCCTATATTTACTACTCCTAAACTCCAGGGGCACTTCATCTCACCATGTTAATAGCTCAACTTCCTACCAGAACAAAAGTCTCACAAACTTTCCCTTTCAGGCACTTATGGGTTCACATACCCATACTTCCTTTATGAACCTAGTTTTCTGTGCAAGCTAGACATAATCACCTTGGTTGCACTTGAGTACTAGTAGCACCCTTTCGATAACCAAGGCATTCTAAAACTTAGCCTTGTTCAGGTTTGACCTTGGGCATACTCTTTCCCTTAGTCCTTTGCTTTCTTTACTTTTATGCACCAGGCACATAGCCCTCTTTTTTTGTTCATATAATTCTTCTTTGGGTTCCATGGACTCCAACTTAAATGATCATTTTCCAAGCTCCTACTTTGGGCCTCAACTTACTTTGGGGTAGAAATGTTTTTATCTTGGCATGGGTGCATTTATTGTCCTAGTGCACCTTAGCCCTTACTCAAAGGTTTGTTAGATTCTCAGTGCCCATGTTAGCCCTTGCCACTGGGCGATGATAGTTCACTTAGCCTCGATGCACCATAATAATAGTTCACTTAGCCTCGATGCACCATAATAAATTAGCACCCCTTCACCCTTACCCTTACCTATCCACCTTCTAGCTTAAACTATATTAAAATGCTTTCTAATGTTCCTTAGGGTAGGGATTTCCCCTATGCTCTTAGTGCATTGGTAGGCTTTAGCACACTTTGACCCTTAACCCTTAGGCATTAACCACAGTCTCCCCTCGTTCAAGGGTTAACCATGCTTTTTTGGGCTTCTAATGCCTTAGTGCTACTTGGACTACATGTAAAATCTTCCACATTCCCAATAGAATCAACCATAAGGCCACTTGGACCTTCACTTGGTCCCTTTCCTCAACACAAGCACCTTACCGGGACTTTGCCACTATACTTGCAATTGAATCCAAACGACAACTCTAGAAACATTTATAACTAGTACTAACCACACTTAGCACAATAAAACACTTGGACCTTAGTCACTTATTGCATCTACTAGGAACATTGACCTACTTTGATACCAACTATAGTAGAATAGGGTCCCAATACCCCAAATTTACAACCACTAGTAGGCCCTTAGGGAATTATGATCCAACTTAGGTTACAATTAATTAGTTATTACTCGTAATTTGTGAAGTATCTTATATTGCTACGTGCACTTGGTTTCTTGGCTTACCCTACACAGAAAATATGAATGCATTATCCTGGCTATGCAATAACAAGTAAATAAACCAATAAAGGAAACCATGGCATGCCAATTAATAACACATAGTTAAAATAAGTCAAGACATAAAACCATAGTTGCTAACTTCAACCAATAACTGTGTACATACATTTTAATCTTATATGCACCTAAATGTAACCTTAGTGCTATACACACCAATGGACTCCAGTATAGGCAACACTTATTATGAAAAATACCACACATACAATTGAGACAACAATTTCCACAAAGATCCATCCTTAGCTTTCTACTCAAGCAAGCTAACTTCAAGTGGCAAGTCTCATTTTCCATGTGCATGTGACAAAACTACGGGTAAAACCCTAAACCATCAAATTTTACAAATTAGATAATTTTTTATACACATAATTGTCATTTTATAATTTTTCATTATCATTTTAGGAGTACTCTCAATAGGACTTGTGGGACTTTACTAACATCTAGTACCTCATCTTTGATTGTTGCTCAAGTTCCTTAATGAAATGAGTTTACCACGAGAGGAATAAGACACAAAAACGGTCATTCACTTCCCTAAAAACCTCGATTATAGCCTCCTATAGCCGCATGTCAAACAAGGTGCACTTATGGCACCAGCTATGTGGCCATTGGCAAGGGAGCTAGAAGAGGTGGTCCACAATTGAGAAGAACATGAAGCATGTGGCCAACTCCTCCGGGGCCGTGCTAAAGCACACTATGGGCTTCATTCCTAGTAAGAACCACTAGGACTGAATGGTGAGAATTAATCTAGTTTCCTTTGTTTAACACTACTTACATAGTTATTTATTAGTTAAAGCACTACAAATTGTAGTAGATGAAAGAACATGGTGGGGAGGAGCCTACCTCCAAGGATTGGTCGACCAAGTTGTTCCTATTTATCTAATATAGAATTTTTTTAATAAACTCTAATTTTATTTAAGTAATTGTAGCATGTATACGTGCAAAGGATCAACTAGAAGTACCCTAATCTGAAAAAGCATCCCTAGTTTGACCCTGATATGCGGTGTGACGCAGACGGCCCATCAAACAAAGGTAGAATTTCTAGTTTTCCACCTCACCTTGTAGATCCTAACACCTTTGGCTGCCACCGGGCAATTTCATTTTCAACAACTTACTATTTTTTCCTTAATTTCATTTTCCTTCGTTGGGTGCCATTCACTAATGACCAGTCAAATCATGGCGGAGAATGCTGGCCTACGTGACCAAGTCACACAAGTCGATGACTGATACTCTTGCTTCCAAGCTGAGGTTGGGGAAGAGATCTAGTGCTAGACCAATACTACTGTCAACGCCACAATACACGAGTTGGTACAACATGAGATAGTACTGGGTTGTGCTATTCTGTGCAGACTACACATTGGATCCTTGTTTTGGCTGTGATGAAGATAAGGGTACTCGAGGCGATTTGCCGGCCTCGCTACATAATTGACTATCATCAATGTAGATTAGGGCTTCTTTTTGTAATTTTTAAATTATGCAAACTATTTTTGTACATATGTGACATTTTCAATAAATAATATCTTATTATTTATTTTCTATTCATTTTTAATTTTTCTAATTTTTAAATGTATAATAAAATTATAATAATTAATATAATATTTTTAAAAATGTAACATAATATTTTAAAAATACCCGAACGTCATCAAAATATTGTAGCTTTGTGCAACCTTCGCAGAGTCCTCACAATTATTGGGACAATTTATGGCGTTGCATAAAGAATTGCGCCATTTATGTCGCACTAACATAATCGTCGCAATATCATCACTATATTTGCGATGATTGAAATCGTCAAAGAGTTGTCTCAATTCTGCAATTATTTGTGTTTATGACACTGGTATTTCCCAGGAATTTTTATGATGATTACTATATTAGCAATACTTTTTGCTACATTTTACTACAAAACCTACCACTAGAGATGCTATGGTCTTGTTGTCTGATGTAAAACCAATTGGTCCTTGCAAGGGGAAGGGCCAGATTTCAAAGTATGAATATAGCAGCTTAGTTTCTCAGGGGGGGGCTAATTGCCACCAGTAGGTAGACTCTATATTAGTTCATATTCCTTATTTTTTTTTTTTATCCCAATTGGGTCATATACCTTCACTTTGTCGTGTCAATGTCGAATATCTCATATCGCACATCCTAATTAGGTCTCCTCCATCATTTTCATCGTTAACTTTAATGGAATTTTGATAGAAAATATCCACTCTAGCCCCTAGATTTTCTTAATTCTACTTATAGGAGCCTAAAGCTTATAGATCTAACACTTCAGCCACTCACGCCTGCATCACTAAAGCATAATTTTTCTCTCTTCCCCCCTACCCACCCAACTACTTTAGGTATGTGACCCAATTGGGACATAAAAATAAAACACGGGACCCAATATGGAGCTAACTTTGCCAGGAAGTGAAGCGGGAGATTTTAGTCTCAGTTAGTAATAAATATAAACATAAAGAGTCTAATACCTTTTCATAAAATGAAAATCAGAACATAGCAGCTGATAGCAAAATTTATGCAACTTATAAGAGTAACTAGAATACGCCCGTGCTTCACTGCGGGTGTCTTAATAGCTAATGTTTTGTTGCTTTATGTATCACATATTGGACTTGTAGCACATAAACACAATTAGTTAGATAAGCAAAATAATTTGATGGTGTGAAAGTATTTTTAGCATACATGCATTATCATTTTGTTCTCTAATGTAATTTGATTATTAAAGCTGATCATTAAAATTTTTGTTGATGAGAATAGAGCAATGATAATGCAATAAAAAGAGTATGTGTGTAAGTAAGTTGGCTGAACTTGTTTCTGCCTTTTTTAGCATCTTGACTAACCATTTGATGGATCTTTAAAGTTCCTAGTATTTGGAAAATAAGGGAAATAAGTGTGGAGCTAAAATAATGAGATCTATTTATAAAATCATAGTTTTTTATTTTAATAAAACTAGTAATTAAAGTTTGATATAAAATCAAATAAATTGAGAATCCTTCCTCAGTTCATGAAGTAACTTATAAAATGTCTTGATCACGTCAAAAATCAATACACCAAAAAGTTATAATATGACATAGTTGGTTCAAGTTATGAACGTTGGAATCTTAGACTTAAAAAGTTAAGATTTTAGAGCTTTTACAAGGTTTTCATTTTTGTTCTTATCTAGTTAGTTATTGATGGAAAAAGCCAAGAAAGTGACCAAAATGCAACAAATAAATGTTAGAGCCCATAGTTAATAAATAACATGAAATACAGGACCATCAAAGTGGTTTTACAAAAAAAAATCAAGTCGGCTTTCTTCTTTCTTGCAAATTCACAGGATAGACCAATTAAACTCACATGTGAGCATCCAATTCCCTCTTTTGGCTGCAATAACTGCCACGAAAGAGGAACTTGCCATCCAATTTCTTCTTCCGGCTGTTAGTCACACGAAGCGTTCTCCTTACCAGCGCTCCGGAAGTTCAGCGCGTCAATTCGCGCTTTTCGAGCGCAAGCATCACCAATTCGCGATTTTATGATTATGAAAGCGTGCTCTAATTCTTTCTAATTCGCGAACTCGTTTAACAGAAAAATCCTAATTGTAACAGAAGAGACTCATGTGTTTTTAGCACGGAATTGATTTACCTAAGTTACGTTGAAGTCTAAACCTAAAAAGAAACCAAAAGCCCTGAGTTTTGAATATTTTCTTGCTTTGTTGGCTAATTCCGAAGCAGCTCAACGAAGTCTGGCTGGTCTGAAATACTGATTCCGAACAGAGCAGTAGTGCAGCAGCCTTGTAGTCGTTCAAGTTCGTTCCACAGACAGAGCCACAGTCGGTGTGAAGCGATAGCAGGTGAATTGATTTTGTTCCTTTGGTCTGCCGTCTGAATTCCATTGTTCTTTGTCCATATTTTTTTTGCTTTTTAAGATTGAATCAATAACTTCTTGTGCGGCCGCGGAGGTGCTGGTGAGTTGGCGTCTTTGCTTGGCTCTTCGCGGGGGTGCCGGGAAGGGGGAAGAAGTGCCGCAGGCAGCAGGCTCGCAGCAGCTGGCTCTGAAATCCGAAATTCCGAAGTCTGATCCGTGCGCAAACGTATGTGAAGGTGGTATGGTTATTGGTGAAGACGTGAAGCACCTGCACAGCTGGAAAGTTTTATTGGTGAAGACGAAGACTGAAACGTGAAACACAGCTGGAAAGTTTGACTGAAGAAGACGAAGACTGAAGCTGAAGACGTGTGGAAAGTTTTATTCGTCTGAAGCAAGCAGACAAGCCAAAAGCGAATTAAAAAAGCCTAAATTGCATTGTAGCTTTGTTCTTTTGTGATTAAGTAATATTACTTTTTACTATTTTTTTCATCTATGCTCCATTGGATTACCCAATTGTTTTATTCTAAATTGAGATTGATATGTATTATTTCTTATATATTTTTCAATGAATTTGTAGATTCGATGGAAGAAAATAACAATGAGGAAAGAAGTGATTCACAATCAAACATTGGTGATACTAATGACCAATGCAAAGAGTTGAGCTCTACACCTTTGAGAAGGTATGTGACATACATTGAGAATAAGAAGGATAAATGGACTTGTAATTTTGGTTGTAGAGTAGAACCTTATACGGGAACATACTCACGTATAAGAGCTCATTTAATTGGATTGTTACCTGGACAACGAGCTCAAGGAATAGCCACTTGCACCAAGATAACAAAACAAGAAAGAGCAGGGTTGAAAAAAGAGGAGGAGGAGGCTAAAAAATTATTTGGAAGTAGTAGTAGGAAGACCCCTATCGTTAATCTACCAGTTGTTCCACCGGCACATGATACAAATATGGCACGTGAACAAGGTATGAAGCATATTGGGTAGTTGTTCAAGTTGTCTTCCAGAGAAGAAACCAATGGTATAATTGCTAGGTACTTCTATGGTTGTGGAATTCCTTTTAATACTGCTAGATCTCCTTTGTGGGTTGATGTGGTGAGAGCAATAAATGAAGCTCCTAAAGGATATAAGCCTCCTAGTTCTGAAAAAATTAGGACCATGCTACTTGATAGAGAAAGAACAAAAATTGATCGTGCTTTAATTCCTATTAAGGAACAATGGCCTAAGTATGGAGTTTCAATAGTGTCGGATGGTTGGTCCAACATTAAGAACCAACCTTTGATAAATGTTTTGGCTATTTCTGGAGGGAGGGCTATGTTTCTGAATGCTGTTGATTGTTCTGGTGATGAGAAAAATGCACAATTTATTGCTGGCATTTTACTTAAGGCTATTGAAACTGTGGGGACTTATAATGTTGTACAAGTTTTGACGGATAATGCTTCAAACTGTAAGGCCGCTGGAGATATTATTCAAGATAGACATCATCATATTCTTTGGTCTGGTTGTATGGCACATACTCTCAGTCTTCTTATGAAAGATCTAGCCAAATCATCTCATCCAGGCTTATCATTTTTTAGTGATTGTTATGAGAAGGCAAAAGGAGTTGTGAACTATATTAAAAATCATACCTTTGTGCTGCATATCTTCAGAACTTTTTCTGCATTGGATGTCATTCAAGTGAAGAAAACTAGATTTGGTCATCACTATGCAGTTTTGGAGCGCCTTTTTCGAGTAAAAAATGCTTTGATATCCATGGTTTTGAATGATGAGTGGGAAGAACTTAAGAAAGGAAGTTCTAGATCAAACTTAGAACATGATCAGGTTAAGAAAGTGGTATTGGATGATGAGTTTTGGGGACAGGTAAAATTCATTTTATCTGTCACAAAACCAATTTGGTTAATGATTCGCTTTTGTGATTCTGATAAAGCAGTTGTTGGGGAGGTGTATCAAAGAATGGAAGATATGATTGGTTCCATTGAAGAAGTCTTGCAGAATGATCGTGATTTGTACAAAACAGTGGAGAATTTGATTTTGGAACGGTGGAGAAAAATGAATCTCCCACTACACACACTTGCTTATGTGCTTACTCCATTTTATTACTCACAAACCTGGCTATGTAAGGTGGGTCCTTGTGGAAGGAAGAGGATTAAGCCACATGCTAATTCATTTGTACAAGGTATGTTTAATTTTGTTGTTAATGTTACTTGACTTTTCATTATTTATTTGCTGGCTGATTATTAGTAATATTTTTAGTATATATATCTTTATTCTTAGTAATATTTTTCCTTGTTTTTAGGTACATACCTGAATGTGGTTGACCGACTTGTTCATGATTTACGGGAGACTCCACTGATTCGTCAACAACTTAGCGATTTTACAAGTGATACAGGAGTATTTGCTCGACCTCAGGCTATCGAAGATAGAAAAATGATGAGTGCAATCGCTTGGTGGAATTTGTATGGTGTGGCTGCTCCTGAACTATATAATCTAGCAGTCAAGGTTCTTTCTCAAAGCGTTAACACTTCATGTGCTGAGAGGGTCTGGAGCACATACTCATATATTCACAATGTAAAGAGGAACAAGTTGAATGCAGATCGAGCTGAATCGTTGGTATATGTGCACTACAACAACAGACTGTTGACGCGTTACAGAGAAGATTATGAATCATCCTATAAGAATTGGGATGATTTTACATATGATGATGTCCTGGACAACGATATGGAGGCAATTCATAGAAAAGATCACACTTTTCTTTATGGAGATGATGATATTCGCAACTCTTCTCAAGCATCAAGTTCCGATCAAGTAAGATCAAATTTGTCTCAAGCACAAAGAGAGGAAATATCTCGTGGCAAGAGGGCTAGAAATGAGTGAAAAAGAATAACAATCAGTAGCTAGTCATTTCTAATTAATTTTACTATTTCTATTGGAATTCATTTTGGTTTGGACTTTATTTTATAGGTTTGATTTTTCAGATATAATTTGAGTGTTGAAGGCTATCAATTTATGTGTGTTTTCTTATATATATAGTGACGCTCTCGAGCCGCTCCCGCTCTCGATATTTTTTCAAGTTTAACGAATTCGCGCTCTCGCTCCCGCTCCCGCTCCCGCTTTATGTGACATAAATAGCTCCCATGGAAGCCAAACTCGCCCATCTTTCTACTTTTTCTCCTATTATTGATTTCAATTTTCTTTGTAGTCATTGCCATCCTTGTACATTTTCCTTCTTGCTTGGCCCAGATCCTACAGAATTCACAGAAATTGATTTTTAAATTGGTGGAGATTAGGGCAATTTTGCTGTAGTAGAGCTTTAGAGTGATATTGACTATTCCGGCTCTTCAAGTAGATTAGATGGCCCTATGAGGCTCTAATGCAGCGAAGATGATAGCAACATTGAATTTGATGGCGTTGACTGGCCATCATGGTTGGTGGGCAAAGGCTGTTGTATCTAGTGTCAAAGGTGGGTTGACGGAGGAAGGTAGAGATTTAGGTGTAGATGTCGATGTTGTGGTGAAAGATAGAGGTGGGATTGGAAAAAAAGAGAGGGAGGGGAAAACAGTAGTGATGTACATGAGCACGTTACGTAGAGGAAAAAATTTAGAACTCTGTCCCTTTGCACATTTAGATAAACTACTACAGTAGACAACAATCCAAATTAAGTCCCTACTTCCTCTCTACCATGGCAGAAGCTGTATATAAAAGGGAAGAAAGACAAAGAACCACTCTTACACACTTGATCCAATAACCGCCTTGAATGAATTAGTCATTGAAACAGAAAGCATGACAGTTTTATTAACAATTCCTCTCATCAACAGCTTACCTGCCATATCCATGTGCCTCCCACATACAACATTTGATGGCCACATCCAATGAAGAAAACTAGGGAAATGTACATGTACATTATCAAGAAGAGTACAAAATGCTATCATATATCCAAAATCATATATATGGAACCAAAATGACATCATCTGTCAAATAGTCCTGGACAGGTGGTAGATGATGGCAAACCCCCATGCCCTTTACAGTATATATATAGATTCCTCTCATCAACAACTCACTTAGCCATATCCATGTGCCTCCCACATGCAACATTTGATAGCCACATCTAATGAAGAAAACCAGGGAGATGGACATGTACATTATCAATAAGAGTATAAAATGTTGTCATATATCAAAAATTATAAATATGGAACCAAAATAGCGTCATACATCAAACAGTCCTGGATAGGTGGCAGATGATGGCAAACCCTCATGCCCTTTGTTAAACAATATTAGAGGAACAAATAGAGGGCTTGATACATGCGAGACCCTTACACAACCTTTATATAATAGATGGGAGGAAAATATAAGGAAAGGAAATCTCTAGGAATAAAGAAAGTAAATCCCTAGGAATAAAGAAAGATTATTATGTTTCCTAAACTATAAATAATATTCCATAACACTCTTCCTCAAGCTGGAGCATACATATCATAAGCTCCAAGCTTGTCACATATCGACTTTACTTTAAACCCTCCTAAAGCTTTAGTGAATAAGTCAGCAAGCTGATCTTCTGATTTGACATACGGGGTCTTGATCAAGTCTTCTTGAAGCTTCTTATGAACAAAATGACAATCAACTTCGATATGTTTAGTTCTCTCATGGAAGATGGGATTTGATGCAATATGGATGGCTTCTTGTTTATCACACATTAATTCCATAGGAGATGAGTGTGCAAAACCAAGCTCCATGAGAAGATGCCTTAACCAAACTAGTTCACATGTAGTATACGCCATTGCCCTATACTCAGATTTAGAACTTGACCTTGCAACAATACTTTGTTTCTTGCTTTTCCATGACACCAAGTTTCCTCCCATAAATACACAGTAAGCTGAAGTAGACCGTCGATCATAGGAGCCTACCCAATTAGCATCTGTGTATCCTTGAATCTGAGTATGACCATGATTTTGGTAAAGGAGACCTCGTCCTGGAGCTCCTTTGAGGTATCTCAAAATTCTAACTACTACATCCCAGTGGCTAGTACGAGGAGAGTCCATGAACTGACTTACTACACTCACAGCAAATGAAATATCTGGACGAGTAACAATTAGATAATTTAATTTTCCAACAAGTCTTTGATACCTGGTAGGTTCTTCCAAGTATTCCCCTTTATCTACATCAAGCTTGACATTTCGCTTCATAGGGCTATCAACTGACTTGGCTCCCAATAAACCAGTTTCTTTTAAAAGATCAAGGACATACTTCCTTTGGGACAAGCAAATCCTCATTTTGGACCTTGCTACTTCAATACCTAAGAACTATCTTAATGAACCAAGATCCTTTTTCTAGAATTTGGTTTGCAGGAAGGATTTCAAGGACTGGATACCAACATTATCATCACCAGTGTTAACAATATCATCAACATAGACAATCAGAATAATTTTACCAGCTCTGGAGTGTCGATAAAAGACAGAGTGATCCACGCCACATTGCTGCAAACCAAACTCCATAACAATTGCACTGAAGCAACCAAACCATGCTCGTGGTGATTGTTTCAAACCATACAAAGACTTGTTTAAGCGACACACAAGCTTAGTCTCCCCCTGAGCAACAAACCCAGGTGGTTGCTCCATGAAGGTAGTCTCTTCAAGATCACCATGGAGGAAGGCATTCTTGATATCTAATTGATATAAAGGCCACTGATTTGTGGTTGCTAATGTAATGACAACTCGTACTAAAGTCATTTTGGCTACTAGAGAAAACGTCTCTAAGTAGTCCATGCCGTATACCTGTGTATATCCCTTAGCTACCAGACGAGCTTTCAACCGATCAACTGTACCATCAGGGTGAACTTTAACATTAAACACCCATCAACAACCCACCACTGTCTGATCAAGTGGAAGAGGAACTAAATCCCATGTATTATTAACCCGCAAAGCTGACATCTCTTCCTCCATGGCTTGCTTCCATCCAGGGTGAGACAAGGCCTCTGAAACAGACTTAGGCAAAAGAATGGAAGACAAGGTAGAGACAAAAGTAGAGTATAATGGTGATAATGGTTTACAAGAGATCACATTCGAGATAGGATGAAGTGTACAAGACCTTTTTCCTTTGCGAAGGGCAATTAGAATATCTAAATCATCAGCCGGTGAAGTTGAAGATGAAGGCAGTGGAGACGAGCGTGAATCTTGTGGTAGTACTTCTTGACGAGGACGTCGAGTATAGACCTATAAATCAGGATGAGAAAGACGCTTTAAAGGAGCCAAATTATTGTCATGAATGACCTCTGAAGGAGCAGAAGCAGTTACTGGAGCATCCATATTGGTAGGAGCCATAGGTACAAAGGGCAAGGGCAAGGGCAGACAGTCATCAGTATCAAAAGACACAAATTGAGTATCAAAAAAATATGGTGTGGTTTCAAAAAATGTAACATCAGCAGAAACAAAAAAATGATTTAGGGAAGGACTGGAACACTTGTACCCTTTTTGCAAACAAAAGTATCCAATGAAAATGCATTTTAAAGATTTGGGGTCTAGTTTATCTGTGCCAGGTTAGTTCTGATGAACAAAACAGACACAACCAAATATACGAGGAATAACAGAAAAGGGAGCTTGACTGGGAAAAAGATTAGAAAAAGGAATTTTACCCACAAGGATAGAGGATAGCAAACAATTGATAAGAAAACATGCAGTGAGCATAGCATCTCCCCAAAAAATTTTGGGTACATTCATATGAATTAATAGGGTATGAGATGTTTCAACAATGTGTCGAATTTTTCTCTCGACTCTCAATTTTGTTGAGATGTGTATGGGCAGGAGGATTGGTGGAGTATACCCTGTTGCTGCATGTAACTAGAGATGAGTTAGAGAAATACTCTTTTGCATTATCACTACGAAGAATATTGATTCGGGTGTAAAACTGATTTTGAACTTCAGCACAAAAGGCATAGAAGATAGAAAATAACTTTGAACGATCTTTCATTAGATATAACCAGGTCATTCGAGAGAAATCATCAACAAAAATTACGAAATACTAAAATCCCAATTTAGACTTGGTACGGCTAGGACCCCAAATATCTGAATGAATCGACATAAAAGGTTTATCAACTCATTTATTGACTCGAGACAAGTTGGGAGCACGATGATGCTTCCCAAGTTGACAAGACTCATATTGCAAAGTAGAGATTGAACTTAAGTTAGGGACTAATTTCTTGAGGTTTTCCAAGGATGGATGACTCAAGCGGCTATGAATTAGAAGAGAAGAAGCTGAAACAGGACACGCTACTGATGACTGCAATCTATCAAAATAGTACATTCCATTCAATTCACGCCCTTCCCCAATCGTCTTCTTAGTCTTCAAATCCTGGATAATGACATGATCAGGAAAGAAACTAACAAAACAGTTTAGTTGTTTGGTCAATTTACTCACAAACATAAGATTGAATGGAAAATTTGGAACATAGAGTGTAGAGGGTAAAGTAAGAGAAGGACAAGGTCGAGTAGATCCAACACCTTTAATGGTGGTGGTAGATCCATCGACAATGGTGAACTGACTATGATGTGAAGCTAGAGGAGATATTTGATCAAAATTGGCTATTTTACCTGAAATATGGTCAGTGGCACCAGAGTCCAACACCCAAGACTGATTTCTAGAGAGGCTAGACGAATAACAAGCTATTGGATTACCTCGATGGATGACAGATGGCATAGGAGGAGAAGCGGCCTGTTGTGCAGATTGATATTGCAAGTATTTAGTGTACTCTTCCTGAGATAAAGTAACAGAAGATTTGTGAGGCCATAGCTGATTGACAATTTTTCTCCTCAAGATTTGACATTCTCCTTGTTGAGACGAACAAATAGATCATAGACTTTGCTGACGATGCACAGCAACATATGAGAGACTCATCGGATGGCGAGAAAACTCAAATTCTGGTCATAATTGACATGAATCAAGACCAGAAACTTGTTTAAGACAAAGAGGCGAGCACATCCATCAGAACGCCGTCACTGGAGGTCACCAGACGGCGGCGCGTGACACCCATGTACCGCCGCATGGGAGGTTTTCTGGCAACACCGCCGGTAATGTTGTGGTCGTCGGTGACTCCTGAGTATGGCTGTGTTCTTAGTTTTTGGTTTGGTTGAGTAGAGATAAGGGTATTGGTTAGCGTAGAAAAAACGGAAACATGAATATGGTTTCTGGTGCTGGTTGCAGCAAAGATAGACTAGGGTTTATGGCTTTGATACCATGTTAAACAATATCAGAGAAAGAAATAGAGGGCTTGATACATACAAGACCCTCACACAACCTTTATATAATAGATGGGAGGAGAATATAAGGAAAGGAAATCTCTAGGAATAAAGAAAGTAAATCTCTAGGAATAAAGAAAGTAAATCCCTAGGAATAAAGAGAGATTATTATGTTTCCTAAACCATAAATAATATTCCATAACACCCTTTATAGTATGTATATAGATTGCCTTCATCAACAACTCACTTAGCCATATCCACGTTCCTCCCACATGCAACATTTAATGGCCACATCCAATGAAGAAAACCAAGGAGATGGACACGTACGCTATCAAGAAGAGTACAACATGTTGTCATATATCCAAAATCATAAATATGGAACCAAAACGACATCGTATGTCAAACAGTCTTGGACAGGTAGCAAATGATGGCAAACCCCCATGCCCTTTACATTACATATATAGATTCCTCTCATTAATAGCTCACCTGGCCATATCCACGTGCCTCCCACATGCAACATTTGATGGCCACATCCAATAAAGAAAACCAAGGAGATGGACACAAATGCTATCAAGAAGAGTACAAAATGTTGTCATATATCCAAAATCATAAATATGGAACCAAAACAATGTCATATGTCAAATAGTCCCAGACAAGTGGCAGATGATGGCAAACCCCCATGCCCTTTATAGTATATATAAATATTCCTTTCATCAACAGCTCACCTGGCCATATCCATGCGCCTCCCACATGCAACATTTGATGGCCATATCCAACGAAGAAAACTAGGGAAATGGACACGTACACTATCAAGAAGAGTAAAAAATGCTGTCATATATCCAAAATCATAAATATGGAACCAAAATGGCATCGTATGTCAAATAGTCTTCGATAGGTGGCAGATGTTGGCAAACCCCCATACCCTTTACAGTATATATATAGATGTAACATTGATAAGATGATGACCCTTCACGTAACACTATTGAAGAGTCGCACACAAATGAAAATTATTTCAAATTTACCATTACAAATTCATCTAGTTGAAAAAGGCTAAGGCATCTCAAGTCAAGAATCTTAAATTTAATTTAAAAGTATTTAATTAAAACAAATTCTTATTTCAATGCATAGATGTATATTAAGAAAATTATCTTACTTTTTTTTTATTTTCTACAGAATCTTCCACCACAGGTAGCAGAGATTATTCCCTTAAGGTACGATTAGGTGTTTAACCTAGATATTTGCCAATAGAGCACTCCTCTCTTAATAGAGCACTTTTTATTCACAACCCCCAAAATTCAAACTTTGAATGTGTTACTTAAAGGGGTTATGGTGGACCTAGGTTTTTAGGCTCAGAGGGTTACGGGGCTAGGCAAAGGTAAGATGAGCAATGATCAAAACCTAAGAGAAAAAAATTATTCAAATAATTATTTACAAAAATTAACTTTTTTAAAAATTTATTTAAATAATTATTAGGTATATATGTTCTTAAAATAATATTTATTCTAAATAAAAATTAGTAAAATAATTACTTTATTTTGATTAATCATCACTAAAGAAGATAAGAGGAGAGAGAGAGAGATAGAGAGAAATTGAGAGAGAACGGTTTGGGATGGATATTCAGTGTTTCAAAGGTTAGGGGCATATTTACAACGAAAAGTAAAGACGTAGCACTATTGGCGCTATTGACCTTTTTTATATTCTTTACCAAATGGGTTCCGAGGTAGCCTAGTTATTATGATTTAGACCAAAAGGGTTCCGAGGTAGCCCAGTGATTATGATTTAGAAAAAAAAAACTTTAAAACCAGGATTTGTACGGCAGCATTATTATACCTAGTTGTTCTCATTACCTCAACGACGGTGATCTCAAAGAGGGGCTAGGTTTCCAGCTTGATATACTTACCCCAAAAGAGGTACTAGAAAGCTACAGGTAAGTCTTGAAGGTGATACAACCTGAAAACACATAGTAACCATATGCCTTAGCCTTTTTACAAATCTCAAATAAGGCCCTAGGCAACCAGGTTAATAGGCATTCTCCAAGGCATAACCACACCTTTTTAGACTTAACTGAATTTGAAAAACCTTTGAAAAACATCACTGAACTGTCTAGACAAAACCATCGGGGATCGAAGCTGATGTTTATAAAAATTAGGATTGAAGGTAAATGAAGACTTTAAAAGAGGTTCCACAGAGTGGCAACTCATAAGTCACTATTTGCCTTCAAGCTTAATAATCATAAACTTGAAGATCTTAAATCTAAGAAGATCCACAAAGTGTCAACTCAGAATATTGGAAGAAGTTGGAAGATTAAGAACTCTACATCACCCTTTTACCAGAAAGAACTTAAAAAGAGAGAGAGAGAAGACATGTAGAAATATATTTTTGCATTAAAGAAAGGATGATTACAAACTGAGACGAGGCTCCTTTATATAGACCAGGGCCTAAGGAAATAGACAAATGAAAATACATAATGGATGGCATCACAAAGCACAAATAGAAAAAGTAACATGCCACTAATCCTGCCACTAAAAAGGTAAAAGATACTAAAGCAAACATTATTACAAAGGCCTTATTCTTTGTCAGATGATCAGGACAGGCATGATGATGACATTTGAACAACTCAGATAATCATGGGGAATTGCTGAAGTAGAGATTGACATGTTCATTTTTAGAATTATAACTTGATGGGGTCCTGTCAAAGTCTTGTCTTTCTCTCAAAAAATAAGGGTTATTAAGTTGATGCTAGTGATTGCAATAAAATCCATAGTCACAATTAGGCATGAGGAATCCTTTCTGAACTTGTGATAATAAAGGTTCTTCCATAACTGTTTCTGGAGGGGTTGGAGTTGGAGTTAGAGCAGGACAACTTATTAAATTCATAGTTTTTTCTACTCTTTCTCTAGACTCTTGAGCTTGCCTAAGACATTGATGATCTTTGAAGCATTAAAGGGCTTTATGTATCATCTCCTGGTAGTCAACAGGGTGGGATGGCCAATTTGGAGTCTTATGGGCCTAAACTTCCATGGAGAAGATAGTATGATTGTATTGATACACCTTTTCTAGGAATTCGTAAAATTCAATAGGAGAATGCCACGATACTCAAGTGAGATCAGAATCAATCATAATAAACAGGGCTCGGTAAATGATGTGAACCCCTTTGGTATAATGACCAAGAAATATGCCCAAGATATCTTTCAAGCTTCACAAGATATCAGAGAGACTGGATTTAAACCCCACCCTTAATCAACTTGTGATTAGAAACAAGAAGTATAAGAAAACCAAGAACACAACCAACTTATGCACCAAGGTAGTCCTCAAAGAAAAAAATAGAATTTGTCTTCAAAGTAGCAATATTATTTTGTATAAAGCTATGTTTTACAACCAAAATATGTGCCTATTTATAGGCCAAAACTAGGGCAAAAAGCAGGCCAAAATTCACAGCCAAACCCTTTGTTCAAAGAAGTTAAGAAAACCTAGTCAAACTAGGACTCAAATACCTAATTTGCACATGTTTAATGTGTGCAGTGAATTCCTCTAATACTATGCAACTTGAATCACTTCCATGGCCCTAATAACATCCTAAATAATGTAAATAAATAGAAAAATAAAATAAAATATGCTACAACACAAGATTGGCCATAAAAACCCTAAAATAGTCTTATCGGGTGCACTTAAGAGCTCCTTAAGGGTCTTGCTTGTGTCTTCAACTTCAAGCTTGAAAAATTGAGTTCCATTAGCTTGAGACCTTTTCTTAGATGTTGAAAAGTGGTCTTGAAATTTTAGTGCTTCAAATATTTAGCTTGTGGAATGAAATGGCTCATGAAAACCTCAACGAGGCTCCAAAGGTGCACTTAAAGGGTGCCCTTGGGGTTCCTTGTCTTTGGACTTGTCTAGGCACTCTAGAATTGAGTACCAAGCTTGGACATGATCTTCATATGATTCATTGAATGGTCCAGTAGCTCCTAGTGAAATTCCAAGTCTATTCTTTATGAAGTAGCTTGAGATAAAAGCTTGAAGTGCACTAATGAGCTCCTTAGCCTTCTTTCTTGTGGTAGGTTTACTGGTTATCTCCAATGGGTCCTTGAAATCCTTGGTTCTGCCTTCTTTGATCATATTAGTAAAAACTTAAACTAGTAAATGTTTTAGTAAAAGTAATGGGACGGTGGAAAAAGTAAATTACATGAGCTATCCCATATAAAAGAGAGGAATTCTGAGAAATATTTTTATGCTGGTGATGGATGTGAGAAGGAGAGATGGAAAGGTTAAGGGCTTTATAAGAGGTTTTGAGAAGTTTGATCTAATGGGAAAGAGAATTAAACCAGGTGATGAAAGTGTAGAGGTTAGATGATTGAAAGTTATCATGAAAGGTTGTGGAAAACGTGAGGAGTTGGTAGAGTTAAGGGATATTAAAGATAATTCTTATGGTATGAATCGAACATAAATACCATAAGAAACAAAGTGCAAGAGGAGGGGAAAAAAACATCTAGGATGGAAAAAATGTAAGCAAAAGGGTATGTAGGATGAATCCCTACGGGCTTGATAGAGCAGTTCTCAAACCCGTATTTTTCAATAAGAGAACAATGGTAATAGAAGACTTTATGATGCTGGTCGAACGTGAAGGACTAGTGTTCATACTATTCTGTATCACAGGGTAGGTTGGTCTCTTTATTGAAAATAGGGAGATAAGAGAAAGAAGAAGCCATATGTTTTGGTTTATGAGCCTTTGAAGGTTTCTTGAAGGATTTGGGTGGTCTACTCAATATGTCTACTAGGGCATTATGCTTACCCTTTATATGCTTTACATTGAATGAGAACCGTATGAACCACTTTTTCCAGCAAAGGAGTTGGGCATTAGGTAGCTGCTTCTAGCGGAAGTTCATCATTCTTGCGAAGACTAACATGTCCATTTCTACTAAGAAATGATAACTAATAAGATGAAATTGAAACTTTTCAATTTCATGTTTAATGGCTAAGATCTCTTTATAAGCGGAGTGGTAACACTTTTTTGACCGCTTGAATTCTTCCTTATTATAGTTGTACACGTCTCTAACTCTATCAATCTCCTCAAGGAGGACCACACCCTAATGTTCATAAGATGCTTCCATTTAGAGGATTATTTTGCCTTTGTCAGGAATCTTAAGCGGTGGAAGTGTTTGAACCACTTCTTTGAGTCTGACAACTACATTGTGTTAGAGGGAGGACCATGCTGGAGAGTCCTTCTTTAAGAACACGTGTAAAGGCTATAAGATGCTTGCTAGCTTAGGTACCAATTCTTTGATATAGCTGACGAGACCAAGGATTTTCTGGACTTGTTTCCTTGTGAGATTATCTTCTGGAAAATCTTGAATTTTGGTGGCCATGTGAGGTTATGGATGATATTTATTGTTTATGATCTAAACACCAATGAATTCAATTGAGGTCTGGCCAATCTTCATCTTACTTTAGGAAAGTATGACTTCATGATCTTTAACAATCTGAATAAATTGGTTAACTAACTTCAAATGTGAACCTGTACAAGGGGAAAACAACAAGAAATCGTGAATATAAACAAGGGCTGAGGGTAAGATGGCTTCGAATATTTGGATCATGGCTTTTTGAAAGAGGGAAGGAGCTGTTTTTTTGCTAAAGGGTAAGATTGTCCACTGATAATGGAAGTGTAGGATACAGAATGCAATTTTGAAATTATTTGGAGGGTTAATGCATAGCTGCCAAAATCCTGAATTGAGGTCAAACTTTGAAAATATTTTGGTAATGGTCAAGTTGGCAAAAAGGGTATTTTTATGAGATAGGGGGAACTTTACGTCAACCAAAAACTCGTTGAGGGGTTTATAGTCAAGAATGAGCCTGGGCTTTTTCCTGGTCTGTTCAGAGTGTTTGTTGATGTAAAAGGCTTGGCAAACCCATAATGTGGTTGTGGGCTCGATCAAACCTTGGGCCTTTAAGTCCTGAAGTTCTGGGATCACCATTCTCTTCTCTTCAGGGGTCATACCCGAATGAGTAGCCTTTGTTGGGTTGACATCCTCATTTTTCTTAAATGGTAATTCTATGAAGAATTTTGAATTATTCCATAAAGGGAAAATTGTTTCTTTTCAAACTCTACATGTGATTCAGCATATGATTGGTCAATAATCATCTTCACTATGGAACCAAATACTGGATTACTTTCAGATTGGAGTTTATTGGCTGTCAATGTTTCTCCTTCATATGAGTAAAGTCTTGGAGTTGTAATCCAAGGTAGGAAAAACTTGTTAAGTCGAAGACCTTTATCAGTCCATTGTTGAACTGACAATTGCTTGATGATATCAAAGCCAAGGATCATATCTCTGCCGTGATCATATCTATAGACAAGTGTAACCACATACTTGTTTGGAGAGAAATAGATCCAAATAGTCTGCTAACTTTGGTGAGATAGAAAACTCCATTTGCTGCTTTTAAATCTTTCATTGCAGGAAAGCCACATTGAATTTGGAAAAAGTACAGGGTTGATGATTGTATTTATAGCACCAGTGTCAAATAATGCAATAACCGGAATAGGTTTTGCATATTTGTTAGAGAGGATGTTGAATTTTGCCTGTGGGATAACTTGAACAGCAAAAATGGATGGACTGAGTGGATTAATTTGCATTATGTAGATTGAAACAAAATTTGGATTAGTATCAGAATCTGAAGAATAAACTTTAATAGAGTGCAAATGATTCTTCATCTATTTTAGAGAAGACGGACTCTATATCATCTCTAGAGAAATTTACTATAATGGTTTGAGTAATGGTGTGCACCATTTGTGACTTTGACTTTGAATTTTTCTGAGGACAATTTTTTGTGAAATGACCTCGTTGTCGACATATGAAACACCGTTTGAATTTTCTAGTATTCCTCGTATACCAAAAAAATCTTTTCCTCTTTCTTCAAAATCTTCAAGGTTTATTCAAGGTTTATCCAGCAAATAAATCTTTCATCAGTGATGTCTCTTCTTCAGAGTACAATGACAAGTACTCTTATCATTACACTTAATGGAGAGATCTCGCCATTTATGGACTTTGTCAAATAAACCTTAGGATTTGTTGAACTCTTTGAAGAAAGTATGGTTGTTGCATAATTTCTGTAATATTACCATTAAGGTCTGATGAAGCCTCTCAAATGAAAAATTATTGAGGATCTTTCCTTTTTACTGGATAACTCTGAGAGTTTCTTGGACGATTGTCTTAAGGACTGAGTTAAGGTAGGCTTGCTTAAGTTTATTATCACTCTCATATCCAGTACTGATGAGATAATACCATTTCATCATTTTCCCAAAGTGTTTCTCAAGATCTTTTCTGTTGTAAAAACAACACTTCATCTTGAGGAATTCTTCATGGACAACATCAGTAAGGGAAGACTGATCTCCAACAAATTCTGTGTAGAGAAAAAGTCTGAAGATGTCTGGAGTTGGCAATTGTTGGAGTTGGGCCTATCGATATTGACCAAAATGCAAGTACCATTGCTTCATTAATCGTGCCATTGCAATAATGAAGGCGGTAATAACCTTTGCATCAGTAGCACCATCTTTTTGCAGTTACATCTAGCACCAGACATGCATATCTAAGAATTTTTCATGCCATTGGCTAGGTGGGTGGACTCCAATCAAAAGTGTAATAAGTGACGATGGAGGATTCCAAGATAGAGTGATATTGACAAAGGGAATGTCTCCATCAATAACCACATGGGGCTGTGTCTGAGGTGGTTATGGAGCTGCCGCCAGAAGAGGTTGAGGCGGTTGTGGAGGAGGCTAAGAAGCCTGTGGTAGAGGAAAAACCTAAGAAACTTGTGGCACAGGGCCAAAATGTGCCTTTAATGTTCTGGGCTTTACTAGTTAGGCCTATTGAGTGTGTCTCCGAGCACTCTAGGCCATATAAATCTGTAAATCCGAAGAGGATGATGATGATAAAGATTCATGGTCAAAATCTTCATCTTCTTTTTTAGAAGAGCCATAGTCTTGTATTGCAGCGAAGGCACTAGATGAAGGTTGGGCTTCCTGTAGTTGGTGGTCAAGGAAGGTACTAATAAGATTGGACTGAATAGTTAAAGCCTTATGTGCTGGCTCATGGATTCTAATTGAAGGTTCGAAATCTATGGCTTTAGGTATTCTAGAGGCATTGGGCCCTTCAGTTTTTGGTCTGGGGGTGGAATGGACTGAATGGGTTCTGAGTATTATGGTTGTATGAGCCTTGGTTTGGGCTTAGGCTATAGTTTATTATTTGGGTAAAGAGAAGGAGGTGTAATAAATATATTTTCAATTGGGAAAGTAGGTGTAGCAAATGATGGACTTGGGTTTGAACAGATTGGGCGTAGTGGCTAGAGGAATGGTTGAGTGGATATGATGGGTGGTGCATATGGGTCTGGTAACTTAGGCCTTTAATTATCTTGAAGATATTTGAGTTATTGCTTGAGATGCATAATTTCTTATTCTTGAGCTGAGAACTTCTTCTGCTGAGAAATCAAGCTCAAGATCTCATTGTAAAGATAATCAATCCTTTGTTGACATTGAGTCAAAGAATCAATGACCATCTAGTCAATCTTTTACTCCAGCCAAACTTGGTTGTATTCAATTTTGTTGAGAGCTCAGTTCTAAGACAACATGTTCTCAGATTGCTAGTTGAGAACTTGCTCAACTACAAAAGTATCTTTTCTGCATTCATTAGTATCCATAGTTGTTGGTTAAGCAACCTTCCAATGATGTTTGGTCGAAGTAGAACAATCTTCAAATTTCAGATGAGGAAATAATTCTTTCTTCATCTCAAACATATGGACTTTACGAATAGTAAAAGAAGGTTGTTTTTTCCTAAATTGCTTGAGTCCCTTCTTGTAATATGGATGGGTAGCCATTTTAACTTTTGGAGATGGAGGAGGAAGTTCAAATGGTTTTTCAGTAAGAAAAGGTGGAAATGGTAATGATTCTTCTTTTGCAGAATATAAAACATAATAATCAAACTTGCCGGAAAGGTTCACCAAGTAATCCAACTTTGGGATCACCATCTTCATATCATTGGCAAAGAAGGTCTTGAGATAATTTATTTTTCTTCTTCTTTGATTTCCTTTTCTTTAGGCTTTCATCATCATCAAGAGGGAGTAAACAATCAAGACAATCACAAACATCAAAGTATTTATGACTTTCCTAAAACTGGTAAACAACAAAGCCATTGGAATAAAAAAAATCAATGGGAACTCAAAAGGGAACTTGTGGTTCTCTGACCAATGACAGAACTGCTGGTGTTGATAATACATTAGCATCTTTGGTTGATTCTTCTTTTAGGAAGATTATTTCAATCTAGATTTCTCTTCTGTTAAGAAAGAGGGGTTTTGTCTCATTCGGAACATGTGTTGTATCCACAAATAGAAACAACGCATCATTGTTCATATTTGGCATAGAAAAATCCAAAGCATGATTCTGGACTCGATACGCCATCTGATAGTGGAGTGTGGCTACCAATGTGTAAGAGATCTATTATGCACTAGTTATATGTAACTAATCTTCAAAGCCGAAAGCAGATGTAGGTCTTGAAGAGCCATACAAAAGTTGGGGAAGAACGTGATGAAGATTGTACCAGCGTTGAGTGTAGTTTCAATAGTACCAGTACAAGCGCGTTTATACTTCTTGTATCTGGCATAAAAAAGTACAAGTCAGGTGATAACTGGTAGACCTTTTCTTCCATGATATGTGAGAGCAAATTGGACGGCACCAAAATGAAGGTGCAAGCATCCTTCTGCAATCCATTGCCTTGGAAAATGAGAAAGGATCTCCAGAATAACATATTGCTCCTTGGAAATGGCAGAAAGAGCATGTTGATCAAACTTCTGAGAGGAAAATCGATCAGGGTGACTTTATCTTTTTCTAAGAGATACTTAAATTCACAGAAAGAATCTAAGTGAGATGCTGTAGAAGATCAAAAGGATGTAGTAGGTGTAAGAGGCAAAATATGCACCTGATCCTTGGTTTCTCACAAAATGCCCAACTTAGTAGCTCATATTTACAAACTTTTGAAATTCTCAATAGTAGCAGCACCTATGCCCCAATGTGGTTCTGCCACTATAAGGGGCCCAAATTCCTTCTGTTTGGACCAACTCTAATAGGAAATTATCTCAACTACCATAAAAAATTATGCATGGCACCAAAAATAAATACATAAATAAATTGCTTCAAATTTTGGCTTCCAGCCTACCATTTCAAGCTATCGTCTGTTTCCCTTAATCGAGCAAATAGCCTTTGATTAAGGTGCCCATTTTGTTTGTTCGTTAAATTTTTGCATCTCATCCTTCTGTGCGAGTCATTTTGTTGTTTGGATCGTATATTTATTGGTTCATCCGAGAGTTTTCTTTTTGTTTTTTCAAAAAGCAGTAACTGATTATTTGTTGAATTCTGTACATGAAAATTGGCTGATTATAATCTTTTTCCATTTGACAAAAAAAGTCAACGACCTGAACCCCACTATACCTGACCTAATCTAAATCGAACCCGATTAAAGGGAAATACAAGAAAACCCAAACCCAAATGACCTAAATGCAAAATACCCAAATCTGAAATGACCTGAGTCTGAATCGACCTAAACCCGGGACTGAACTGACCTGAATCCGAGACAACCTAATGACTAAACCCGACAGGACCCGATTTTAACCCTCATCCTAAACCTTTACTTTTCTCTTTCATTATCTTCCTTATTTAGCAAGTCCTATATATGGAGGTTTTCATATTTAGTAAGTTCCATTTTTTTAGACTTTTATATTTAGTATGTCCCATATTTAGGAAGGGTGACTTTCTTAATTAGTAACTTCCTTTTTTTGGTACTTTCATATTTAGTAAGTCTCATATTTGGGGAAGAGACTTCCATAATTAGTACTTTCATTTTTTTTTTCAGACGTTCATATTTAGTAATTCATATATGTTGAAAAGGGATTTCAATTTTTTGAGGATTTCTATATATTGCAAGCATCATATTTGAGGAAGAAACTTCCATATTTAGTAAGTTCCATATTTAGTAAGTCCCATATTTGGCTTCTTCTAAAAAAACTAATTTTTATATTTAGTGAATTTAATGATCTTAATAGGAAATTATTAAAATTACACCATTCATCCCTAAACTTTTAAGTATAGTGTAGTAAGATACCTAAATTCTAAAAAATTTCAATTTAGTCACCCCTAATAATTACAACATGGGTCCCTGAACTTTTGATTTTTTTGTACTTTCACCCAAAACTTTTTAAATTTTATAGTTTAGTCATTAATAGTGAACTTGATTTGCATTTAGTAGTAATTTCAAAGAAAATTCATCAAAACATAAGCATATCAAAATTGTCATAATGTATGTTTGGGTGATAGCTGGATGAGGATTTGAATGACCTGTACAATGATAGTCGAATAATACGGTTTAGAAAAATTATAAAATATTATGAACAATGTTAAATTACCTAAATATATACTAAACTATAATGAAGAAGATTTTTATGAATATTTTAATTAAATATACTAAAAAATAAAAATTAATTTAAATTAAATCACACCAAAAAAAATTATTTGATTTAAATTTTAACAAAAATTGAAAAAATAAATGAATTAATTCAATCATTTTGACCTATACACCAGTAATTCGAGTGAACACAAATGTCAGCCCAAATTTGACCTAAAACTTAACCTGAAATTATCCGAGACTAAAATTGACCTTACTTGTAGTAAACTTGAACTCAAATAAACTTGGCCCAACCTAGCCCAAACCCGAAATCAACCAGAACCCAAATAACCCGGCCTGAATCCGAATTCATACTAATTCAACTAGACTCAAACCTAAATGACCTGATCCAAACTTGATCCAACTCACCCAATTGTCATCCTGCTTAAAATTATTGATATAAATTGGATTCATTTTGTTGCATGCATATGGAACCTCAGCAAAGTCCAGGGTGGTTGGCCGGACAGCAAAACTAACACTGGCAACATTAAATTCTGTCCGATATATCTGGGTATCGTATGACCAAGTCTCCAATAAACCAGCAAATAAATCCAATAAAAAGTATTAATTAATTCCACGAAATAGTAACAAATTTAACATTATTGACTTTTAATATAAAGTATTTAGCATTCTTATGTGCCAATAGATCAGACGTAGTTAGATTTCCTAAATCCACATGTTTTTTGCTTCGACTTTGTTTCCCTGTTGTTTTGCTTAATTACTCATCATAGCTGACAAACTTGATTACTAGATAATCTAGTTTATGTTGGCATGTAAGTGTCTTTTTTTTTTTTCCAAAAAAGGAGAAAAAGATAGAGATTACATCAGATGAAGAATACTGACGTTGATTTGTTATTTTGTGTTATACAGTACTGTAAATTTCCTTGTCCATAGTCAAGAGGGTAAATTGTGTTTGGTGGTTCATCCCTAACATTTAACTATTTTTCTGTTTTAATCCTAATTTATTGACTGTTATGTTTTAATTATAAGTTATAAAAAAACATTTCATTAATTTCTAAGCCTCTTAAAAATGTTTCATTCTAATCTTCCGTGCATTGAATAAAATTTATTAACTCAAAAGAACTATCTGATAGAAAATGTTTTATTTCATAATTTAAATTATTTGGTAATTATCTTATTATAATTTAATTTGTATAAATAATTTTTTTACAGTCAGTAAAAAATATAAAATATCATTTTATGTCTCTATGTAAATCGAACTTATTTCATTAAGTAAGGAAAAATTGTTAATTTAAATTGTCTATTCACTGTCTAAAAATTATTACACAATTTAAATTTACTATATGATATTTACTGGGTATTTTAACTTACGAGTTTAAAAGCTTATGTCAAATAATTGCTTTGAGTTAATGGATTCTATCGGTAATGGACTAAAATAAAACATTTTTTATAGGTATAGGATTAAAACACAACAATCAATATGTTAAGAACTAAAACAAAATAATAATCGAAGGTTCAGAAATGCTTGTATGATTTTACCCTTAGCCAAAATAAAATGAATATTAATTATAGGTGTGCTCCATTTGGCGATAGTACTCGACTTACTCACTGCCCTCCCTCATTGTCTAAAACGAGCAGGAAGGACTTCGGTCTACTAGTTGTGTTGGAATGTTCCCTCTGTGTATCTTCACAATTATTAGCATGTGGGTGTTTGGTGCAAAGATTGTAACAACTGTTTGGAAAGTAAAAATCTATAAAACTTTGTTTGGTTGAAGTTAGATATTGGCTGATAGTAAAAGTGGTAACGTCTGGATTGGGTGGGATCGGCTTAGAAGCTTCAGAGACAATGAATCGGAGGTCATGGACATGCATACGGTCCATGGTAAAATGACTCATAATAAGACCTAGCTCCAGATGGATCAAAAAGGAAATCCAATGATGATGAAAATAAAATCTGTAAATTATGCGATAATTCCTTATCTAAGAATGATCTTATTGGATTCCACATAGCCATATAAATAGGCTCCCTCAGAAGTCCCAAGATACGAGAGATCCATTTTGCACCTTACTATCATCCACTTTCAATGGAAACTGACTTGATTATCAAAGGATTTCCCTCGGGATTATGTTGTATTTGGTTGTAAGACCTCCAATTCACTGTCTCTGAAGCTTCTAACCCTATCTCACCTAGTCCAAACGTTCCCACTTTTACTATCATTGGCATTAACCCTATTGATTAGTATCAAAGTTTTGAAAAGTTATATAATGGTAACTTTTAAGTTTTAGCTTTAGTGATTTTATCTCTACTATTAAATAAATTCTCTAAAACTCTAGCACTAATCACAAAAGTTATTTTTAAATAGGGACAATAACTTTATAATATATATTCTCACAATATAAAAACTTTTCTTCATTCAAAATGTTATAAGATTCATTATACTAATTAGAGATTAGGAAGAGTAAGAATCCATAAAATATTTATATTTTAGAAATACAATGTTACCTTCTAAAATTTCAAATATTTACAGTTTGAGCACTAAAATTTTCAACAAAAAAAAAAGTCCTTAAAACTTACTAAATACTAATTGCCTAGTTTTTTAAATAATTTTACAAAATAATCATTAAATTTTTATGAACTTACAAACATGCCACAAAAGTTTGAAAAGTGACAATGTTAAGAGTTCAAAAGAGAGAACATCTTAACAAAATATATAATATGGAAATTAGGATTATATTTTTATATATTCCTACTTTCCTCGAGTCCATGAATCCTTTTTTCATAATTTTAAATTCAAATATTTTCAGAACCTTAATCCAATATCACCATATGCTTTATTGAAGATTTCAGTGGAAATCCTCATCCTTTTGAAGACTTTGGTGCTCTTGAAGAAAGCTATTATACTTCCATTAGGAAATTCTGGTATGCTAAAAGGTCCTAGTAGTTCTCATTTTGGTGTTGTGATTGAAATCTTCTTCTTCTTCTTCTTGTTTTTTTTAATCTCTATTCAATAACTTTTTGCTTGTGTCATTAACTTATGGTAGTAAAAGTTTTCTGGATAAAAATTAGGTGTTTTTAGCTTGGTATATCATTGGAAAAAATATGTTTTTTGTGCGTTCGCATCATGGGAGAAAGTCAGATTTTAGCATTTTGCAAATGCACAAACAATGTATAGTGCATTCACACCAAAACCAGCAGCTCCCCTAGTATTCTGGGGGCCTAATTGGTGCATTCGTACAAGGAGAAGACAAGGAAAAGTGAGTTCCAAGGGATTCCTAAGGTTGTTTTAAGGCTTGGGCATCCCAAGCCAAGGATTAGACATCTATCTAAGTTTTTTTCTGTTTTGTATTTAGAAGTATCACACAAATATATAAGGGAGAGATATACTTTTATTATTTATGGAAATTGACATACTAGCTTTTTTTTTAATACCAGAATGGTAGTTGAACCAGCTTTATTGAATCATAAATATGGAGGAAGGCCAGTTTTCAAACTTTGGACCTCTCCCATGTCCACCCAACACCTTAGCCATTATGCCAAGGGTGTGAAATACCCACCTAAGTTAGAAATACATCATAAGGGAGTAAATTAAGAGTGAGAGGTTAACAAGAAAAAAGTGCTTAAGACCTAAGAAAGCTAAACGGGCCTTAATTACGTGTAAGGGTGCTAAGTGTCCCTGAGAGGTCTTGTACCTCAAAAGTGCCCCATCTAAGCTACCAAGCATGGCAAGACAAGCTACCAAGTTCAAGTTCTACTGTTGTACAATATGATAAGAGAAAGACAAGAAATGACAAGTAGCTACTTGCTACGGTAAAAACAAATTTATTGCAATGTAAGACTAGGTTGAGGATGTGTTCTTACCATAAGACTTTAACTATTGGCCTTTAGTGAAGACCTCGGAATATAATGAGCTCAAGTTAAGATGCTTACATACATGTTATTATGCCTGTCTTAAGATTTAATTACAAGTTAAGAAACCCATTACTTAGAATTAATATATTCTCACTCTCTCAGTTCATACTATGCAATCTTAGATATTTGTGAACATAACTCCAAGTGAGGGTATGACTAAGATGCAGGTATATGCTTAATGAATCTATATTGGTTTTTAATGAATCTATATTGGTTCTAAGTTGCTAGTTAGTTATAATTGTGTGCTAAGATGTTTCATGGCTTGACAACGAGTTAGCTAAGAAGGCGGCACAAGGAAAGTGAAGTGGCTCTTTATTTCAGGGCAAGTGAGGTCAATAAGGAGCTAAGTATTTCGTCTCAGGTGTCGTAGTAGTCAAGTACCTAGATGTACTAAGCTAAACTTCTAGTAATGATAAGTATGTAAGACTTATAAGTATGTATTATACACATAGGTTGCTTATGGATGTACATTAAGTATTAAATGATGTACATAGGGTTGATACTTGAAGTCTCACAAACTTGTTTATTTGGCTTTGGATATTGGTTAGTTAAACTATTTTATGAAATGTGCATAAGTCTTTAAGTGCTTTGATTTGTTTATTGGGATAAGATATTAGTTAGTCCTAAAGCTTTTCAAATTTTATCATATTAGTCCTAAAACTCATTAACTTGTCAAAGTAGTCCTAAAACTATCAAATTGTTAGCTCTATTAATCCTAATTTTGATGTCTAGCTAGGTGGCAGATGGAAAAGCTGAGGTGGCATATAAAGGATGTTTAAATGCTGACTTGTTAACTCTTTTTAGTAGTTTGGTAACTTTGAGAATTTAATTGCTCAAAACAAAAAACAAGAGTGATTAAATACTTATTTACCCACTTGCCATCACCCACTTGTCACTGTCCCTTCATCCTCCTCCTATTGCCTTCGTTGTCTGCTAATGCTGAGATGACATAAGTTCAATTGACCATTCTTCATTGCCACTACCATTACGGTTTTTGATTTAAAATAAAAATCTTCAAAGATTTTGCTTCAGGAAAAAATAGGCTTCATGCTGATGAATTGGGAACAATCCTCTTCATAAGAATGACCATGAGCAGATTGACATATATAGAATAAGAGCTTCAAAGAAAAAAAGAAACTTATCATGTCCTTCTAAATGAAGAAAAAAACAAGTACACTTAAAAAAATGAAAGAAAAACCATACTCAAAATCATTTAGAACCTTCAAAACTTGATTTAGTGACTGAAGTTGCTTCAAATCCCAAGTAGGAATCACATTGGATAGGCCTAAAAGGGGACTAAATCTAATTGGGTACCTCAAAATTGGTCTAAAAACTCAAACTTGAAACTAATTCACTTGATCTCTTACAAAAGACCCGTACTTTAGGAAAAGAAAAACAAATCTATAAGCTTTTGAAACAAGAAGTTGCAGATCAAAACTAGAGAAAAACAAGAGAGTTACCAAGATAAAAGAGAAGAAAAAGATAAATTGAAAAACATGAAGAGAAATTACAATAAGAGCTCAATAGTGAATTAAAAAACACACTTTTTAGCATGTGTGAATCAATTGGCTAGCAGGATTCAAAGATTAGCCAACCTTCATAGAAGCTAAATCCTTTTGATCCCTTTAACATTACCCAAACTAAGAATGGGCTTTTCGAGACTATTCATCGATAAAGGCCTTGTGTATGACTCCGTCACCGGCATTGTCACATAGCCTTTCCCGTTTAGATTTTTCCTTTTAGGCCTGTCATCAGAGTTTTGATCGTGATCTGGAAAGGACAAGTTAATCGGAGGAGAGTGAATAAGAGAATAAAGAAGAATGGATGAGAGCGAGGAAAATGGGTGTTTTAATCACTTTTTTGTTTTTATTTTGAGCAATGCAATTCAGTCCCTAAAGCTACTAAATAGATAAAAAGGTCAACAAGTCAGCATTCAAATCTCAATTATGTGCCATCTCAGCTTTTCCATCTATGACCTAGCCAAACATCCAAATTCAGACTAATAGCACTAACAATTTGATAGTTTTAGGACTACTTTAGCAACTCGATGAGTTTTAGGACTATGTTGGCAAAATGTGAAAAGTTTTAAGACTAACTAATATTTTATCCTTAGTTATTTCATTTACGTATGGGTTGAAGCTACATATTCATATTCATATTCTAGGGTAATGAACTAATTTTATAAAAGTTTTGAAGAACTACAAGTTTCAACCAGTCTATTTTGACTAAGATTAGGATCACCACATCCCAATTTTGTAAAAGATCTTGAATACCATCCCTTACATATGATGTTTAAATAAACAAAAAAAAAATGTTCAAATTTACCACAAAACTATTGGTCATAGAGTGATTTTTCATTTGAACTTTTTTTTGCCTCAAATTCACCATCCATCTTCTCTTCTGAAGCATTACTTTGGAGCAATTTTATGCATTGACCTTCTTGTTGGCATTGCTTCCATTTGGGCATTTCCTAATGAAGGCAACCTCAGGTTTCTCTTGCTCAAATTTGCCATAACTAGCATGAATGTAGAGACATGGATAATGATACATACAAGTTACTAACCCTCAAGCTGGGCAATATTTATACTTCCAACATCTCACACAAAAAAAATTAGGGCTTCCGAATTAGATGATCAAGTTGTAGTGGGTGGGAGTGGTGTTCATTCTGGTACAAATTTCTGAAAATTTCCTATAAACACATCTTCAATTATGAATTTTCTCCCGATCAATGAAACATAGTGCCAATTTGGATTTTGTAGCTCACATAAACCCATAATCCCCAACTCATTCTTCCCAAACCATTGATTTCTATATTTACTTTCAATATAAAACATCGATGATAAATTTGTAACAAAAAGAAAAAGATTGATGGAAAAATCGGTCTATACCATAATTATAGTGGTAAATTTGCACTTTTTCCAATATGTTTGCCATGTAACTTCTCCAAACTCAGCATTGTTGTTACCACATCATATGGTTCATTAGCCACTATCGCATTTTTTTTGGGATAACAGTAAATTTGCTTAAACAGAAAAGATGGTTAGTAAATTTGAGATGAAAAAATGTTCAATGGCAAAATCGCTCTATGACCAATAATTTAATGGTAAATTGCACCTTTTACAAAAAAAAAAATGAATTACTTAGAGTTCAATAATTTCCCAAAATCTCCTTCTTTCATGATTCCCTTGGCAATATTAGATCAAAATTTTCAAAAAGTTGTTTCCTCTTGATCGAGATTAAGCAATTTTATTGAAGGATAAGTTTAATATCATATGAATCTAGTTTTATACATTAACCTTTTAATTTCATGTAATAGGAACTAACTTTAGAATATTGGCATTTGGTGCTTAGTTTCTTATGTTAGCATCTCAATTGAAGAAAATTGGAACTTCAAACTAGCCTAATACAACAGTAATGCAATTTAGTACAATAGTAATATTGTTCATACTATACACACACACACACACCAAGTTTTATACAGTAGTAACTTGTATATTCAATTTTCACATTCATATATTAGGAACCTAGTTTCATGCAATTATAATCAGATCATGAAGCACACAACAACACAAAATGATACAATAACCACAGAACTCTTATAAACTAATCCTACTAAGGCAAATCACACAAACCTCCACAGTCTTACATCTCAATTTGATACAATTCCTTTCCACTTTCATGCACTATCAAAACTCAAAATTTATAAAATAGGAATATAGTTTCATACAATAGCATCATAGCTTCATAAAATAAAAAGTTCCCTATTGTAGATAATGGAATTGTTATTGTTTGAACGTCTTCCTATTTAATAAAACTACTTTGTTATTTTTTTGAAATAGCTAGCTATTGCATGAACTTGGTTTCCTATCATATTAAAATAGATTAATATTATATGAAATTAAGTTGTTATTATACGAAAGAAACTTGTTCACAGAAACACACACAAACACATATATAATTGGGTTTCAAAGTGCTTATTGTATGAAACAGTATTCATATTCTACAAAATTAATATAATGATTTAAGAAGCTAGACCTATTGCATAAAACTAGACTCTTATTGTATAAACGTAAAGTTCTTATAACACAAATTGTGATGCCGATGTACGAAATTTGTTTTATATTGAAAGGAATTGAAATGTTGATGTACGAAATTGAATTCCAAATTGTATAAAATTAAACATATCTTAGAGTGTTCAAAAAAAAGTAAGATGGAGTTCCTATTGTTTGTACCAAAAAATAAAATAAAATAAAATAACATTTCTTATTCTTACTAATATGGAGTTCCTATTGTACGAAATTTAGTTATTGATGTACCAACGTCTTTCTTGTTATACAAAATTAAGATGCTGATATATGAAACTAAATTCTTATTCTTTGCAACTAGACTCTTGTTGTACAAAACTAGATACATATCATATAAACCTGAGTTTCCATTGTATGGCAATGAGCCTTGTAGAGTGTCCAACAAAAACTCTATTAACATGATTATCTAAAATAGAAAAGAATGAATAATTTTATTTTAGATAATTACCATGTTTATTTTTTGAAATTTTTATATATAATTGTTATATTATCATTTTGAAAAAAAAAATAAGAATGTACGGGGACTTTAAAAAAATTTCCTAAGATCTGCTAACACATTACATTTGATTTCTCTTAATTTCCTCTAACTAAAATGAATGAAAACTTAATGTTACCACTTCGAGTGCTTAAATATAGTGACCATATTTAGTGTGTCCGAGTCCCAAGGTAATGCATGTTTTGTAGGCCATCAGAACATTTACATTATATTTATCCAAGTGGGCCTTTTAGTCTTTATGCAAAGTTGCGTATATTGGTCACATACAATTGGCAGTGTAGACAATGATAAAAAACCTCATCTTATGTCAATAAAGCATTCAAGTAAAATTCCATGCACTTGCACAATTACATGCACACTTGGTGCACTCGGTGACCATTTCATATGTCCAAACTTTTACACTGTGTTCAACTCAAATTCTACCTATGTCCTCTTATGCCCGAAAGGTTTTTAAAGACTTTAATACACTTAAACATTCACAAGAGAACAAGTTTGAGGCATTTAGTCCATCTAGAAATCACATTATGGACATTACAAGTCATTTGGGTAAAATGATGAAAATAGTAACCAGCAAAAACAGCCAACTTTGACATGCCATAGTTTAGGCTACAGGGTATTAAATTGAGTGATTCGAATGCCAATTTCTTCATATTGAAGAGTACTAGATGCTGCTAAAATTTTATAGCTAAATACATATTGTACAAGAAGTTATGGCCTCTAGACTATAGGGTAGCAAAATTTAGAAATGATTTCCCATATTGCCCATACAAAATTTGCAAATAAATCATCCACTTCACTTTTAAGTGCAAAACCAGCTTGGTTAGATTCATACATGTCTTAAACACTTGGGAAAATCATCCCTTGAATTTAGAGCCATTTCATATATATTGAACATAATTTCCTTTAAAACGGCCCATGAGTTGCAAAATGGACACAATTAAACATACATGCTCAAACATCACTTCATTACTTCAAATATCATCCATACAACTTCCACAATGCATTTACATGCATAGATGCATCATATATATGCCTTAGCTTAGTTGGGTACATACACTAGCTTCTTTGAGAGCCTTACAAACACAATGCACTCCAGAAACTTCAAAAGGCAGCTACTGTGTAAGGTAGGAAGTACCAACACTAAAATTAGTAAATGTGCTCTAAAAATCATAAAAAATTTCAATTTAATACTAGACATATTGAAGTTCTTGTACCTAAAATTTCATAAGAAAAATAAAACTAAAAATATTACTTTGATCACTCTCTTTCAAGATCACCTGAAATGTGGATAAAAAGGGGGATAAGTTCCTCTTAAGAACTTAGTAAGGGCTTATCATTAAAATCCTGAATTTTCAGCCATATACCTGAAATCCAAAAACACTAAAACACAAGAACACAGCAACATATACACAAATATAGCCAGCCAAATACACAAACAAACACAGTAACAAATATATGTAACGTTGACAGTAATAACACATTAAGTTTAGTCCATAAACATTGGCATAATAAACATATAATCATTATGGCAGCCCTCCTCAAGCTAAAGCTTGGTCTTAAGACATAATTAGGTCTTAGTTAGTACTATCTTGGCCTTTAGAAATCCTATAGAAGCTACCATCTTTGTGCATGAAAAATGGTAAGGCTGAAACCTTGTTCATGCACTCCCCTTTAACCCATACTTGCTCTCTTCCAAGCATGATCTTAGCTTCATGGATGTTTGATCAACATTATAAAAGTAAACAGTCATGAAACTTGAAGATAAACTTTTACCTTGGCTGTGAAAAACCCAAAAAGTCTAGGTAAAGCTCAATAAACCTAATGACTAGAGTTTTTGTGCTCTTTGTTGAATTCTCTTGCTTTCTTTTGATTTCTTAAGCTATGGTGGATATGGAGGACTATGGAAGAGGACAAGGAAGAATCCTAAAACTAGTGGAGGCCGCAAATGAGGATAAAAGCAAAGAAAATGAAGTCTTTTTCCTTTTATCTTTATTTTTCACTTACGTCAAAAGTACTTGGAGAATAAGCATGATATTTGCGCAAATGTTAAGCCTTTTTAGGCTTCATTTGGCTAGCCATAAGGGGCGGGAAAATGAAAATTTTCCAACCATTTTCACCTTGGTCAAGGGTCATTTTCACATTTAGAAAAGTTTAGGAAGACTACCCCGGATGGGGCCCTCCTAAGAAGACTATGAAATCAAAGTCCCACACTAGTTGCAGTTGGCTAGTTAATTACTTGTCCCATGTTAAAACATTTTATGCATCTAGTTATTAACTTAATATGGATTATGCATGCACTTGCTTTGACTTGAATTTCACTTTAGGAAAATAAATTAAAACATTGCTGGCACTTATAAAATGTAACTAATACACAAGTCAAAGCATAAAAGGTAAGTGTATTTACTACAGTAATAACTATGCGTGTACATCATTACAAAAGCAAAGACTATGCACATCCCCAAAAGCAACTGAAATACTACTTGACCTAGAGACATTAGAGGCCAAACTAGCATACATATGTATGCTGAAGGATGAATACTAAGATCCATGGTCGACTATATCCATCCTTGTTCCACTAGCCATAGCAAAGCTACAAAACAACTATAATTATCACAACCAACTTAAGCAATAAAACTAGAATTGATAACGATTCACTTAATGGTTTACTTGCAAGTAAAACATTAGCTCGGCAACCCCCTTATGGTCGCCAGCTCCAAATAGATGAAATCTACACAACAACACTAAAAGGAGTGAGAATCCAAAGATTCCCAGTAAGAGATTTGGGTACCTGCAAAGAAACGTTAAAATTTACAACAAAAACCTAAGGACACTTATATATATATAATATATGGAATCTGCTATAGGCCCTGTGCAGTTTAAGGGCTAATATATGTGCATATACCTAGGTCCCTTGGGACTCCTCCTTAACCTAGTCCTCATCACGGGGCGTCACTCCGTGCCTAGTTAGTTCTGGGCACTAACTCACTCTTAGTAAACCTTAGCTTACTCATAGACGCAGTAATGTAGCCTTCCCTTGGTTATTGTGCAAGTGAACATGGTGGATGCTCATTGCTTGTGCTGTAAGAAATCCACTTGGTGTATTAGGCCTCCATGTAGTGCCTTAAGTCCTTAGACTTCTTGGGTCATTTGTGAACTAAGCATCCACCCTTTTAACCAACCAAGGATGTACTAGGCTTTCACATGTGCCTCAAGGCATACCTTGGCTAGGCAACAAGTCCATTAAGCCATCATCCATGGTGCTTTATTATCCACCATTACTTGGTTCACAATATTATGGGAACACTTGCTATGGATGGACTTAATGTACTAGGTTCCATAGAACCCCTTATGTGCACTAGGGTTTCTCATTGGTGCCTTAAACTCAAAGCTTCCAACTAGACAACCAATGGTGCTAAACCCCCTTAACCTTTCCTAATGGCGTTATTGTAATGCTTGAAGCTTTTCCTAGACACTTTCCTTCATGTTTTCTTTGTACCCAAGAAAACTTGATCCACAAACTAGCACTTTGAGGAGCTATAAGAGGTACTAAGGTACCATTGGTCTCCTTCCACCCTAAAGCCCCTTAAGCACTTATTGACCATTCACTTTGAAGTAAAATAAACAACAGCCTAGGTTAATTCAGCCTTAGGTCAAAGCACGAAAAATGTATATCTTTCTCTTAGCTATGTGTGGAATGTTGAATCGCCTCAATCGGACATCCGAGAAAAAAAGTTATGAAAGAAATACTACAGCATGTCAATGTTGGCGCCTAGGTACGGGAAGCGGCGCTGAGGTGCCAAAAGCATTTTTCTCTCTGATTTCAAATGGGGTGCTGGGTGCTACAGCCCCACCTGGTGCCTAGGCACTAGGCCCCTGAGCCCTTCATTTATAAACTTCGTCTATAGCATGTTTGGAGGCCTCCCAAGCCACCCAAACCTTCATACTCCAGTCCATTAAAACAACTACAATAGGTCATTTCCATGCCAAACTAACCAAGCATCAAGGTCTCAATTGCACTACCTAAGAGCTTGATTACCACTAGTCCATCACAGCACAAACCTCACCATAAGCATGCATATCTTACAAACCACTTGAAACCAAATTTTAAGCAACTAAGACTTGCATCATAGGAATCTAATTACTAAATGCCTTACCTCAATTGTGAAGAACAAGCAACATCAAGCATCCAACCATGCTAAATGGCTCCACTAGAGTGTTCTTATGGTTCCAAGCAAAATCCAACATACAAGGCACTAAAATAAGCTCAATTAAGCTAAAACCAAGCTCAGGGAAGCTCAAGAAATCAAGAACAATCAAAGAACAACAAGTCCTAGCCAAATTTAGAGTTTCCCTAGCTCAAAACCATGATTTTGAGCTCAAACCAAGTAACCCATGTAAAAGCAAGCTGCTTTCCACTTGGGTTCTTCATGAAACTTCGATTTCCACCAAGAATTGAAGTTTTGGGTGAGATTTGGCTATGGGATTTGAAAGGATGAGGAAAGCTATAGGTTTATGAGGAGGACGAAGATGAATACTGCCTACCAAATGGTTCCAAAATGGCTTAAAACCTCATCTTCACACTTTAGTCCTTCAACTTCATCAATTTTTCCAAAAAGACCCCACACTTAAATGGTGCCATAAGACTTGGCAATTTGGCCCAAATCTTTGATTTCATGTCACTTAGGTCCAAAATAATAACTTATTAGCTCGGAAGACCAAACCTATCACCTCGGGGTACAAAACAACCATTTTGCCCCTGGTAACACTTAGGTGCCAAATTGAACTAGGAACCAACTACCTTTTGAAACACTTGCTTGACTTGCTTATTCAAGATAATTAAGGCATTAAACTAGGGATTTTGACTTATCTAACAAGTCTTACTTGACCATTAAAGGCTAACAAGTCTTACCTGACCATTAAAGGCTAACAAATCTTACCTGACGATTAAAGGTTCACTCCCTTAAGGGCCATAATATTCTCCCCACCTTGTTGGAGAATTTGGTCCTCCGAATTGAATCTCCCCACCTTGAGACTAAAACCTAGGATATGGTGCTAGCATATCCTGACCAAACCTAGCAACTTTGCAACTACTCACCTATTGTTCACCTACCCGACTCTTATAACTAATGCCCTTGGGCATTCAAGTTAGGCCATCATCTACGTAGGTACTGTAGCCATGCTATACTTTATGCTCATGCCAACCGGTAACCTTAACCACACTGCTCATTATTCCCCAACCTTCCCTGACTTTGCTCGGTGTAAAAGCACCTTTTTGCTACTTCACTTTGAAGACTATGGTATGGTATTGGATCTTAGATAACTCAATTCTGTCCTAATAAGTTCTATGACCAACAATTTCTTTTTACTTCCCTTGGTACCAAACCTTCCAAGCACAAGCTACCTTAACAAGTTTAAAACTTGTCCACTAACACTTGCACTTTAGAAGTCTTAGCCTAGGTCAAGCACCCAATTTCCTTTTGCCAAAACCTCTCAGTGCAAGATAGCTTAACAAGCACAGGACTCATCCACTAACTCTAGCACTAATGGTTTTTTCCCTTTTCTAAAGTACCTCAGTAACTTTGGTGATCATTAGCTAATTGGTCAAACTATGGTCACTGGAGGACTACCTTTACTTCCATGCACAGCTACATACCATGGACTACACTGCACCAAGCTCTTGTTGGGAAGATGTGTGAATGTAATCTACCACCATAACATTATTATTCCTAGGTGGGAAGAATTACTTCATCACTTTACTTGGTTCATTAACAGGAGTTAGCTAGCCCTTGGAACTCCACTAGTCACTCATCTGCTACAACTTTTCCTAGTGCATTAAAGCATTTCCTATGCATGTCAAGGTCGGTACTATCCCTTGGAGTTGTCAAACTTACCTGTTAGCCCATTATCCTATCTCGTGAGTCGCAGACCCTTCCTTTATAAGTCACTAGGGTCTAGTGAGACTCACACTTACTTTGGACTTTCGACTAGCTTAACCCATCCAACTTTGACTATGGTTTTGATCCTTGACTTTCTTGTACTCCAATGAATTCCAACAACTACCAAAGGCACAAATACGACCACTTGAGCACAACAGTACCTATACTCACTTGGCACTTTCAAACTATTAAGTAAATCACTTAGCTAACTGGGAGATTCCTCTATGGCCATCCTAAGGTCATCTCTTGACTGGTTATAGTAAACTCTTCTACTCGGGCCTACCAAACTCTACCTTAAAAGGTTTAGGCAAGTTTTCTCTTTCTTGGCATCACTTGGTCATTCCCAACCTATGCTTTTAAATTTCCATTAACTTGTTGGCACAAAAAGCAACCAACAGCTACCACAAGTTCCTTAGTCCCATCTAGGACTTAGTCCTTCACTTACTCAACTAGCCTCATTAGTCGAGCACCTTTTTCCCATAAGTTGTCTTGGTGGCCCTTAACTCTACTTAACCTTGGGATGATGGCCATGAATCAAATACTATCCCTTGCTCAATGGCAGTCATTCCTATTGCTCAAGTTCTCTTGCTACCACTTGGTAGTTGAGACCAACCTTCATCAACTATTTTACTCTTGTTGGCTATAAACTAGGGCTACAACTAACGAACAAATAAAACTATCCTTTCGGTTACCCTATGGGCGAGTTTCTTGTTTCTTGTTTTCCTTCATGGCTTTCATCTGTATATTATGGTTAGAAATAAAAATTTAAATCTTACCTACTTTTCTTCTCAGTACCTGGCTAAATTGTGCTACTTCTCACATGCTCTAAAGAATTCATCCAGTTACTTAGCCATCTATTGATGTTGACTAGGCCAACCAAGCTAACTTACAAAATAATATAGCCTATGGAACTTTAGAACACTTCCAATCGAAGGCATTCGAGCCTCTGCTTATGTGGTTTTATGCACTAGCAAGTGGGTCCTAAGCTCTAGGTATCACTCCAACACTTAGTGCATTTTTATGTTCTAATGCACTCAGGTTCACCCTTAGCCCTATTCAAGAAAACTACCCAACATGCCAAACAAGACCGTGCGACTAAACTTATGCTAGAACAACCAACAGGAAATTAAACTACTAATGGAAGGTTAGGAGCTTACGTCACACCAGCCTCGACCTGCCCATTAGTTCACTATGACTACCAGTCAATTGTGGCACCTGTATGGCGATTGCCTACCTCGACCACTTAATTGGCCGAGGTGAAACTTGAACTACTGCTCTGGTGTACTAGGTCCACTCATTGTGGCAAGAACAATTAGGGACTTATTCCTAGGCTGGCTTTATCATAACCAAGCCCACAACCACTAAAACCATAAAAATTAGATTCTTAGGTGCATGGCTTAGAGAAATATTCTTTTTGCACCAAAGGCATAAGCCCTGTTGTCCTCATGATCCATTCTCGATCATCAGCCAACTTTAGCACTATGGGCATGTCGCCCATGCTCTAACTAGGTTGGGTGAGCCAAACTCCACCTTGCCAATCATGTGTCTAGCCAACCTCCACCTTGCTAATCGTGTGTCTAACTCCATTAACTCTCTTGCAAGAGATGGTGCCTTACTAAACAAGTTGTTGGTAAGTCCATGTCCATACTCCTATGGAGAAAGGGTACGAGAGTACTCCTTTACTTAGCTACGTAACCGCATGACCAAGTGTTGTCTAACCCAACCAATGAACCCTGAAACTTTGGGGAACTCCCCACCTTGAAGGTCTACACCTCATACGCCTATAGATCATTTCACCTACCTCATTCTGAGTTTTTAAAAGCTTCTTCTAGGATGGTGGTCACATCCTACTACTTGCACCAAGGTGTTACCACTACCTTGGAGCAAGTCAAACTACCTACCCCAATGTTGCCACACAATTAGACCACTAGGATTCACACTGGAACCCCTAGCATTTAAAACTGCAATTGACCTAGTTCCACCATTGCAACTTGCAACCAAAGCCAGACAACGCACAGAAGGCAGAAAATACTAGTTAGTGCTAACTACCTTAGCATAAGGATGACATCCTGATCTCAGTCACCTAGCCTCTAACAACTCCTAATCAAGTATACATATGTATACTGAAGGATGACTACTAAGATCCATGGTTGACTATATCCATCCTTGTGCCGCTAGCCTCTGCAAGGCTGCAAAACAACTATAGTTAGCACAACCAACTTAACCAATAAAACTAGAATCAATAGCAATTCACTTAATGGTTTACCTGCAAGTAAAACATTAGCTCGGCAACCCCCCTATGGCCACCAGCTCCAAACAAATGAAATCTGCACAACAACACAAAAGGGACTGAGAATCCAAAAATTCATAGTAAGGGGTTTGGGTACATGCAAAGAAACATTAAAATCTGCAATAAAAACTTGAGGGCACTCATATATATAAAATATATGGAATCTACTACAGGCCCTGTATAGTTTGATGGCTAATACATACGTATATACCTAGGTCCCTTGGGACCCCTCCTCAACCTAGTCCTTCTCACGGGGCGTCACTCCGTGCCTAGTGAGTTCTAGCCACTAACCCGCTCCTAGTAAGCCTTAGCTTACTAATAGATGTAGTAATGTAGCCTTCCCTTGGTTATTGTGTAGGTTAACATGGTGGATGCTCATTGCTTGCGCTATAAAAAATCCACTAGGTGTACTAGGCCTCCATATAGTGCCTCAAGTCCTTAGGCTTGCTAGTTCACTTGTGAAATAAGCCTCTACCCATTCAACCTACCAAGTATGCACTAAGCTTTCACTTGTGCCTCAAGGCACAGCTTGGCTAGGCAACAAGTCTACTAAGCCTTCATTCATGGTGCTCGACTATCGACCATTACTTGGTTCACAATATTATGGCAACACTTGCTATGGATGGACTTAATTTACTAGGTTCAATAGAACCCCTCATGTGCACTAGGGTGTCTCATTGGTGCCTTAAACTCAAAGCTTCAAACTAGACAACCAATGGTGCTAAACCCCCTTAACCTTTCCTAATGGCCTTATTGTATTGCTCGAAGCTCTTCCTAGATCACTTTCCCTTATGCTTTCTTTGTACCCAAGAAAATGTGATCCACAAACTAGCACTTTGAGGTGCTATGAGAGGTACTAAGGTACCATTGATCACCTTCCACCCTAAAGCCCCTTAAGCACTCATTGACCTCTCACTTTAAAGTAAAATAAACAACAACCTAGGTCAATTTAGCCTTAGGTCAAAGCATAAGAGTTGTAGATCTTTCTCTTAGGTTTGTGTGGAATATTGAATCGGCTCAATCGGATATATGAACGAAAAGTTATCCAAGAAATACTACAGCATGTCAATGCTATCCAGTGTTGGCGCCTAGGTGCACCAAACGGCATTGAGGCGCTAGAAGCATTTTTCTCTCGGATTCCAAATGGGGTGTTGGGCATTACAGCCTCCAAGCCCTGCACTTCCAAACTTCTCCATAGCATGTTTGGATGCCTCCCAAGCCACCTAAAGCTTCATACCAAGCCTTGCCAAGCTCCAATTCATTAAAACAACTATAATAGGCCATTTCCATGCGAAACTAACCAAGCATCAAGCTCTCAATTGTTCTAGCCAAGAGCTTGATTACCACTAGTCCATCACAATACAAGCCTCACCATAACTATGCATATCTCACAAACCACTTGAAACCAAAATTCAAGCAACTAAGACTTGCATCATATTAATCTGATTACTAAATCCCTTACCTCAATTGTGAAGAACAAGCAACATCAAGTATCCAACCAAGCAAAATGGCTCCACTAGAGTGTTCCTATGGTTCCAAGCAAAATCCAACTTACAAGGCATTAAAGTAAGCTCAATTAAGCTAGACCCAAGCTTAGGGAAGCTCAAGAAATCAAGAACAATCAATGAACAACAAGTCCCAGCCAAATTTAGAGCTTAACTAGCTTAAAAATGTGATTTTGAGCTCAAACCAAGCAACCCATGTAAAAACAAGCTCCTTTCCACTTGGGTTCTTCATGAAAAAACTTCGATTTACACCAAGAATTGATGTTTTAGGTGAGATTTGGCTATGGAATTTGAGTGGAGGAGGAGAGCTATGGGTTCATGAGGAGGAAGAAGATGAATAGTAGCTACCAAATGGTTCCAAAATGGCTTAAAAACTCATGTTCACACTTTAGTCCTTCAACTTCTTCAATTTTGCCAAAAAGACCCTGTGCTCAAATAGTGCCATAAGACTTGGCAATTTAGCCCAATTCTTTGGTTTCTTGTCACTTAGGCCCAAAATAACAACTTATGAGCTTGAAAAACCAAACCTGTCACCTCGAGGTGCAAAATAACCATTTTGCCCCTGGTGACACTTAGGTGCCAAATTGAACTAGGAACCAACTACCTTTTAAAACACTTGTTTGACTTGTCTGACACGTCTTACTGACCATTAAAGGTCCACTACCTTGAGGGCCATAACATCCTTAAGCACTTTGGTCCTCAACAATATCTTAAATTTTATCCATGTCCTTTCTTCATAATTTTATCCATGTCCTTTCCATAGTCATCGTTGGAAATTTGTGCAATTAAGTACCCAACCTTTATAACCTTATGATTTAGTTCATAGGTTACTCAAAAAATAAGCAATGTATTAATACTTTCTTAAGGACCAAACTATCATTGTATGTGTCACTTAAAAGAGTCTGTGTTGAATACTTTATACTTCGCAATTCATGCACTATGGTGAAAATTAAAGCATATAAGTTTAGATCCTTATGCTGTAATTTTCTCATTTTGTGAAGGTGGTAACACTTAATGTAGGGTATATACTTTTGTAGATTGTGTCATTTCCTATCAATTTTAGGTTGGCAAGTGTCCATGACTTAAAAAGAGAAATTAATGATCACTACTGGCCTCATTCTGAGGAGCTTCGCTTTTGTTATTTGACAACGATTCTTATTCTGCACGAAAATCATACTTCATCTAAAAAAAATTACTTCTGAATTTTTTTCTATATAGTATTGATACTATGTAACATAAATATCTTAGATATGTTTATCCATTTATTAGTGAAATAGTATAACTACAACAATAATTATCATAAGTTTTACAAAATAGGAATTGTATATAAAAAATTGCATAGTTAGCTAAAAGCGGTAAGCATTTTAGGATAAAAAAAATAAGAACTATGAAAAATATTCTAAGAAAAATGGAGGACAATTTATGATTAATGAGATAAATTTGATTTGGTATTTGAGCTTGTCTTTAAAGGATTTAACTTCGTTTTGCCACAAAGGAATTAACGCTCAAGGTCTACTCTATGTTATCTACTATGTGAGTGCTTTTTTTTTTTTTTTGGTAAATCGTATAACCACTTTCTCATATTTACTTACAATTATAGTACTAGCTAGGACTTAGAAATCCACATCGTCTATTTTACATTTAAGTAACTACTGCCTCCATACCACATTGATTACATTTTTTATTATTTTGAGTCCTTTTAAATTTTACAATATTTTTTATATTTAGTATTATTTTTACCATATTACCCTTTAAACTATAATTTCAATATGCACTTTTTTTCATATCCTTCATTCTAGATGCAAAAAGTAAATGAAAAAATTACAAATAGCACAAACATTTTTCCATTTCTTAGCTTGCGCCAATCCCATACCTTAAGTGACTAAGTAATTCGCCACTTATAAATAATAGAAAGGTTTAGGTGACTTGTCGCCTTTCCTACATAAGATTAAGACAAGAAGTTAGATCTTGAATTATCAAAATAAATATATTTTTTTAAGAAATTACATCAAAATATTTATATTTATATTTTATTTTTTTACCTATTTTTGTCACATACTTCATTTGCCCAAAAAATGGTGCAACATATTCTATTTTTGGGCCATCTTGAAATCCTAGAATATTTCTACATTTAGTAAATTATTTTACTATATTACCTCTTAAACAATTATTTAAATGCCCATTTTTCATGTTTCTTGATTTACGTTTAAAAAGTAAAGAATAAAAATGAAAAGAACACATAAAATTTTTATTTTTCTTAGTCTTTCTACCATTCATCCAAAATAACAAAAAATGAGTGTGAGTTATTTAATATTTCTAGGAACCCATTTAGCTCATAAAGAGGATGAATGTGATTGAAATTCTTAAAATTTTGGTGGGGATTGTAGAGTCATTATGAACTGCGACTACAATATTTTTCTATTTTTATATAGTGACACAATTTGCTTTTATTTTAAGCACAAATCATATACTATCCATGTCATTTTTTGACCGCCCAAAAGAGTTTAATAACATCTTAGTAAGTAACTATCACCATAGCAAGTTTTCTCAAAGTAAGAGTAAATTCATACATAGTCCTGAACATTTAATAATCATTTTACTTGGGTCTAAAACTTATTAAAATAATTTTTTTACATGATTTATTATTTTCAGTTGTCTTAAATCTTTAGTAAATTATTCTATCATATTATCTTTTAAATTATTATTTTAATATTCATTTTTTCTATATGTTGTTAATTTACGTGTAAAAAGTAAATGAAAAAATAACAAATATGACACAAACATTTTCAATCCCAATCCTAAGTGGCTATGCAATTGCCACTTAGAAAATCTTAGAAAGGTTTTGGTGACTTGCCCCCTTCCCTATATAATTAAGGTAAGAAGTTAGGATTAATGCATTCATGGTCTCCAACCTTTAAATGTCATTACACTTTCATCCCCAATGTCCTAGTTATTCCACTTTCATCCCTAACGCGATTAAAATGTTCCATTCTCATCCATAATGTCATTAAAATATTCAATCTTTTGTTTATTTTGGACTAAAATTGTTTATAATGGATGGAAAGATATTACCTCAGCACAAAAATTGTAGGAAAATCTCAATTTTAACCACTTGAAAACTTATAGGCTCTTAAGGACTGTGATTTCATTTAGTTACTATTGGCTAACCATTACTTGTCGGCAAATTAAAATAATTTGCGCGCAACTAGTTACTTAGCCTACCTTGCAAGAAGATATTCATGCATTTATCCTGTTAATGAAACTCAAATAAATAAAATAAGTAAAGAAAACATCGCTCAAGAATTTTATTTAAAACATGTTTAAAACATGCCAAGACAACAAAACACTAATTACTTAAATTTCAAGTAATAGTTTGTGCACACTCTTTAACCCTAGCATGCATCCAAAAGTAACTCAAATGTCATGCACCACAATGCATCCTAATAGAGGCAATGTCATAGTACACAAGGGACCATATATACAAGGCAAAATACTACTAAAATCATCTACTTGAGCTCCCATCTTTGAGCTATTAAGCTCCAAGTGCAAAGCCCCAACTTGTCCTTGTACAGCACTTAGCCTCTAGACTATCAAGGCACAAACACTTAGTTAGAAAAAAACTTAGCTTATAAGTAACTTAGAAACACAAGGTTTTAAGTAAAATAAATACTTAAAAAATAGAAAAACTTAGCTCACAACTGTCCACCTAGTTGATGGGCCCAGGGTTAGTACCTGCACATATAAGTTTAAGGGAGTAAGTACGTTATCGTACTTAGTAAAGGGTCCCTTAGTAATTAGAAGAAAACTCAAGCAAATATGTACAAATGGCAAACAAACATCCAAGAATCCAGCAATCAATCAAAAATAATAAAATAATAATAAATGCAATGCATAGGTGAATGATATGCAACATACAACACATGGGACTTCTTACACCGTAAGGTGTCTTAGACTTTCCGTTAGCTCAAAAGGTGGAGGTACTTGAGACACTGACCAATGTATCCTAAATCATTACCTCCCTTTAGTCCTGCTTATGAGTCCTAGAGTAGGTCATCACCCACTCCCATCACTTGTCCATTTTTTCCTTGCATGGCTCCCTTAGTGGTCCCAGTTACCAAGCTTCTTAGCTTGGTTAGGACTCTCTTAGGTTCTATCATAATGCCTTGGGGTCATGACCCAATACTTAGGTTATTAGAGAAACGAACCTTACTTAGCCCCCACATGGCACCTTAATTCTTCCTTAAGGTACCCTTACTTTATCCACCAATCTTTGCCCTCTTAAACCAAACACTTAATTACCTTAATTAATTGATGCTTACAATTATCTTATAAGTGAATTGGGAACACATTTAGTGCATGCCATAATCTTAGAGTGACTGGAAATCACTATAATACAAAAAGATCACATAGGTGGCAATTTTGGCCAAATTTGACCATGGTACGATCGCACCTTCAAAATTGGTGCGATGGCTTCTCCAATTTGCCCCTAATTTTGGAAATGGTGTAGCTGCACTAGCTAAGGAGTGCGATCATACAACCCCTAGAGGTGTAGTCATTTCATGCCTGCCATGCTTTTCTTCATTCCACTTAATTTCCAAGCAATTCCATCTCTTTAGCTCTTCCAAATTTCACTTCCCATTTATTAAATAAACTTGAAATGCATCAATTTAAATTAAATTAACTTAACCCCTTACCTCAAATTCAAACCAAAGAAAGATTAAAGTAAATAAGCCACACAAAGGTCACTTGAGCACAATTTGTTTTCCTTGAGTTCCAAGCCTAAATCCAAGCAAAATGGGCACCACAAGTATTAAATTAAGACCATCCCAAACCATATTTCAAGCTTAAAACCAAGTTAAACCCATGGACAAACTCACCTTAGGGTTTGATACCAAAACTTGCAAAAGACAAGAAAAATGCACCCAAACCACAAAAAATGAGCTAAAGCCTTGATGTATATACTTTGGGACCTTCAATTTTGCTGTGAAGGAAAGGGAGATACGAAAATGGGTTGATGATGAATAGTTGGTTTTCATTTGTTTAAAATATCTTCACCTACTCTCACTGTATCTTTACCATTACTTCCTCTACTCAATAAAACAAGCCTTCATTTACTTCAATTTTTTTTCTTTTCTCACTAGTCATTTGACCTTAAGTCGCAAAGGAGAAAATTCTTGTCCTTGCCCTTAGCCTTTAACCTTTATCTCATAAGAGACACAGTAGCCCTAATTCTTAATTAGTGCATTTTAGTCCCCTAACTTTCATGATTAGTTCTAATGGTTAGACTAACTTATGACCTTAACTTATTTGGTCAAAATTACTTACAAGAGCTTGATTTCACTTAAATTATTGCCATGTCACTCACTTGTGTCAAAATTACAATTTTATCCATTTTACCCTTTAGTGTCATTTTACACTTAAGAACTTAATACAACCTTACTTAGTTTGTTTTTCTTGCTTAATAAGAAACTAATTTGAGGCATTCAAATAAAAAAAATTAATTAAACACACTTACCTGGTTATAACAACTCATTGAGTAAGAAAGTTGCCATATTTGTCTTTCTTATTTTCAAAAAAGCCTCTTCCCACTCTGGCGCTTAGTTCTTCTACTACCACGACTATTGGCAAGCCTCCACCTTTCCAATAGTAGTGATTACACTCTTTCTGTCACCTTCAACCTCTTTCACATCACCCTCTCCATCCCTATCTCACCAATTGCCCTTTTTCCGCCATCCACAGTTTAGCCTCCTCACTAAGTGTCCCTCCCCCACATCCATACTATGTCAGCCAGCCTGTGTGTGGCATTCAAGGATGAGGTTCGGGTGAGGCACTACTTCAACATCAAGCCAAGTATAGCCTTTTTTATTTTTTATCAGAGGATAAAGGGTCAATTTATTTGAGTGATCGAGACCGTACAAGAAACACCAACCAATTAGAAGGACATGGAGATGAATTTGGCTTTAGAGCCACCTTCGGTGAACTCACTACTAGCTTGGATTGACTGTGAGGCTTTTTTCTAGCACAAGAGTTGGTACCACTTGGCCTCTAGGAAGTGCCATTTGCTTGGAACCAATGCATTTAAATCTAGCCATTTGTTTATTGGTGGTGATATGAGGAATTGTTTGAATAAATGTCTATTTAATTCCTTAATTAGGCTAGATCTTTTTTCTGCCTAATCCAATAATTTAATTAAGGCAGAAATCATTCCTCATTTCTATGTTCTTTTTGTAAAGACTTACTCCCTCTGTCCCATATTCTTTGTTTTGGGCCATCCTAAATTCTTTGAAACATTTCTTTGTTTAGTAAACTTTTCCCATACAATTTACCATTATAACCCCATTTTAACCCATTTTTCCCCTTCCCAACCAACCGGCACACTCTTTCTCTCTCACCTTATCATCTTTGCAACCATTATTCCTTTCATCCCACCTAGAATGACTTGACGGTGACCACCATTGTACGTCCATTACTCGATCGAGGATTTGTGAGTGGCAAAGAGGCCATGGGTTTGATCATGAATCAACATGAAGAAGGGGGCAACAATCAACTGGATGCAGATGAGGACGCAGTTGATGCATTAGAGACTATAATTAACACAACGAAGACGGCAATCGACCCAAAAGGGACAATAATCGATGTGTCAGGGATGACAATCGATGCATCAGGGACAAAAGTGATAAGATCGAGGATGGAAACGAGTGAGAGCTAAAGGTGACGTGACCAGACGAGGCGATGACACGACTAGACACGGCGACCGGATGAACCAACTGGATGGAAATGATGAGGTTTGGACAAAAGATGGAGACAAAGTGATGAGGGAGAAAGAAGGTAAAAGCCGAAGATGAAGAAGAAGAGCAAAACAAAAAAACCGGGCGCAAAAATGCATCCCGCCTAAAACTTTGTGCCAAATCAAAATGTTTTAAATAATTCAGGACGAAGGGAGTCCTATATAACTTTGACCCATTTGTTTAGCATTTAGTATTTACTTGTGAGTTAAGAAAATATTTATTTAGTTTTAAATAAACACTTAAGTTTATTAAACTAGGATGGTCATTTGATGTAAGTTAAAGAAAATATGAATAAAATATGTGCAGTCATGTAAGAAATTAATTTAATGCTCAAGCAAGAACAAGTAATATATCATGTGAAACCATGGATGAAAACTACACTAATAGCAAGGAAATACTAAGACAACACAATGCCTAAGTGTTTTGCCTATCAACCTAAGTAATCAATGTTGTGGGTTGATAAGCTTAACCCAAAGTAGTAATAACAATGCATGCCATGCTTGTAATTCAAAGTCAACACTAGTAGACCTACTCCTAGCTACTATCATAGTGCTACAAAATAATCATGACCTAAATGGTCAACAGGACCACCTTTGCCTAGGAAAGAAAAACCCAATCAAGGAATGCCTCAAGCAGTCCATATCTGACTGCCAAGGAAAATAAGTTTAGAGTTAGACTATGATCATAAATGCATGTAACATACTAAAAATGAATGACATGTAATGTATGCAATATGTACCTATGAAAGCTAACAAACAAGTACTACATAATCATTATGGATTATTCAGCTCTAGTACAATATTATCTGTACATTAACAATAAGGGTAAGTATATAAAAAACTTAGTAAGGCATTCTGTAATAAACAAGTAACAACATCACACATAATGGATCATATGCACACAAAGCCATGCATGTATGAACTTCGCCTATAATTTATATGAGAATCCCAATATCTCTTATGGCGTGGAGTATTATATAATGATCATCATATCATTCTTCTTTGAGTACATGATTCCCTATACTTTACACTCAAGCAAACAAACAAACACACAAAAACATCCATTGGTCTATTTTGCCTTTAAACATGCATTTTTCCATTTACCGTTAATCTTACTAACTTCGGCTAGCTCAAATATCCCTTATTATATGTAATGGAGTTTGACCAAATTTGGTACGGGTCATAGTTCCCATATATGTGTCTTGCCCCACTGGGGCCCCTTGGCCTATTGGGCCCATGTATATGCTTACTTATGACCAAACTCATTTAGCGGGCATGAGTGTTATTTGAGCTCTAGGGTTCCCCTTTATGAGTTATGCCCAAAGTGAAACCAAAGGCTCACATGAACATCAATGCCCTAGGGGCCCATTGGTGTGCACTGTCATGAGCCCCCACAGCGGGGACAATCACTCCTACACCCATAGGCGCACCCTCGAGTGCCTCTTAGTTACACATAGTTGCATGTGCACTTGGGTGCACCTATGTGCACCTTAACACACACAACTCACCAAACCCCTAGGCACTCCAAAACCACATACACCTAAGAGCCCACGCCACACATGCACACACATACCGAGCCCTTGGCTTTGGTCACAACACACATACCCAAATCGAGGCACACCTCTCTTGTGCTTAAAAGTTCAACCACACACATCTATCAACCACCTAAGGCTCGTTCTCCACACTATTGTACAACCAACACACCAAGGATGCCACCTGTTGGCTAACTACCAACTAGGTTCGGCCCTAGTGACTCTTGAACCTTCTTTGGCTTCGTAGACCACCCTACGCCCTTTTTCCTCACTTGGCCACTTGCCTAGCCACCGCGGCAAAGCCATAAATCAAGTTCTCATGAGCGTCAAAAGGCCAAAACACATTAACCTTGTGTAAATCAACACTTTGCATGCTCAATTCTAAGCATCACAAGTCCTTTCCTAGTCCTCTTAGAGTCCCTTAACTATATAGTAAATTAACCATATGAGAATCAACATTTTTTAGCCTAGATAAAATGTCCTTTACTACACATAAGTAAACTAAATTGACCTTCTCAGCTCAATATAAAATATCAAGCCAAAAATCCTTTCCGAAGCTTCACGGTTCTCCTTCATCTTACCAAGCTTAACCTTAACAACCAAGTGTTTTTGTGAGTATAAGGTTGTTATTTAAAGAAGAGGAAAATCATGTGTAATAAAAAAGATAACTCACCTTAAGAAACAGCCTAAAATCATGCTCCCATGAAGCAAATCCAAGCCTCTTAAGCTCACCCCTGTAACCTGTCCATCTTTCTTTCAATTTTCCACTCAAGGGTATCATTTTCTTGATTTTTCTTTAGATTTTTTGTGAGGGCTAAGTGGTTTATGAGTGTTTTGGATGAAAGGATGAATAAAGGAAGATAGGGGGATTATTTTTTGGGTTTGGATCCATATTTTCATTCAAAAATGGGTGAAGGAAGGGATGGAGAACTAAACTAGTGAAGGTTAAGGGCTTTACATAGTCCTTAGTAGTTTAGGGCAATTGTCAAGGGCTTATGGGAGCTCTATCCACATTTTAGACTACAAAAACTCAGCCTTCAACTAGACTTGTGTCATTTCATAGAGTGTCCAATAAGTGCTTTAGTTGAAAGAGTCTTTTAGGTCTCATAAGTCATAACCCTTAGGTAAAAGGCCATAACCTCCACAAAATTCTCCTAACTGATTTCCTTTGAAAATTAAACACCATTTAGATTCCCTCTAAAACCAGCCACGTATTTTTCTACCGTTGATCAAAGTTGGGTTGTGTTGATTAGGTTTGGCGTAGGTTTGATCATGTTGACTAACCAAAATTACCAAAATGCCCTTCTCAGCTTCACTTGTAAGAAAAGTCTCAAACTTGGTCAATTTAACTTTAAACTTCACTAAAATTGACCAAATGATTTCAAACACTGTTTCTTAGCTTCTCAAATATATATATATATAGTAAAATTTCTATTTTATCCTTCCTTACTTTGTTAGCAAAAAAAAAAAAAAACCAATCATTGCTCGAATTGAGTTCAAATTTCAATAATCATTGCTCGAATTGAGTTCAAATTTCAATGAGATATTTATTTTTCTTCTCGCAAGTCAATTCAATCTTCCTTGTTTAAAGTTTGACCTTTGAATTGCCTAATTACCATTTTACTCCTAGTTGCCCTTATAGTTAGTTTACTTCAAATTTTAATCATATAAACTCCAAGGACAATTTGGCTCATTGACTTGACTTAAAACTAACTTGCAAGTGTAATGTAGTCAAGGATCATGCAAATAAAATAAATTAATTACCTAGAAAATTGAGGGTTCTCACTTCTTCCCACTCTTCAGAGAATTGGCCCCACTACAACACAGATGCAAAATCGCGACTGAAAATAACAATTAAAAGTTCATCGCTAGATATCATAGTCGTTAATCAGTTGAAAAAAAAAGGTACTTTTTTATCATGACTGTTGGGCAACTGAATGTTTCAATTGCCAACCTAGCAGTCCCCTTTCAGTTTGTAAGTTTTCCCGGATTTGACTACAGTTACCCTTTAGTCGGTTTCTTAGGTGCCCAATTTGACTACAATCCCCCTTTCAATGGCTAAGTTGATTTAGGGGATTAGGGTTTCTTAGGCTTTTGAGTTTTTTTTAGAGTTTAGGGTATATGTATTAGGATTTTTTTTCAGGTTTACAGTTTGAGATTTTTTTAGGGTTTAGGGATTTAGAATTAGGGTTTAGGGTTTTCAAGGGGTTAAGGGTATTGGATATAGATTTAGGATTTGAGATTTTTATTTAGGGTTTAGGGTTTGAAATTAGTGTTTAGGGATATGGAATTAGCTAGATAAGGTTAGGTAATTAATTGAATCAATTCAACATTAGGTGTTTGGGATTTTTTTTATGGTTATTTAGGATTAGTTTGAAGCTTTTTATGGTTTAGGGATTGGAAATTTTGTAGATTTTTGGGATATCGAATTAGGAGCTAGGGTTTTTAAGGGTCAAAGGGTATTGAATTAAGTATTAGGATATTGAAATTTAGAGTTTGGAATTTTATTTAGGATTTATCATTTAGAGTTAATGGTAGATTAGGTTTATGGTTTAGGGTTTATTGTTTCATTAGGCTTTGTATTCAGGGTTTAGGGTTTAGGGTTAATGGTAGTTAGGTTTAAGGTCTAGGGGTTAGGGTTTGTATTTAGGGTGTAGGGTTAATGGTAGTTAGGTTTAGAGTTTAGGGTTTAGGGGTTTGGAATTAAGGTTTAAGGTTTTAGAGTTTAGGAATTAATTAGGGTTTAGTGTTTGTATTTAGGGATTATGTTTAATAGTATATTAGGTTCAAGGTTTAGGGTTTAGGGATATAGCATTCGGGTTTAGGGGTTTAGGTCATTGGATTTAGGGTGTTTTTTGTAATTTCCCTATATATAATTATATTTTTACTATATATATTTTCTATAAAAATATATAGTAAAAAGTTACAAAACTGGTGAACATATATATGATGTATATATAATATATTTGTATATAATATACATGTATATATGAGTATATTTATATATGTCATATATTAATATATATTATTATAATATTATATATATATATATAATAAATAATCAAATAATGAAATTAAAATAAACTCGATCAAATATGTGGACTAATGTCAAGGAAAACGATCAAATCAGCAAACAAATGCCGAGGAACAATGACTAACCATGAACGTTGAGAAGGCCAAGAAAACTCAAACGGCAAGGTGAGGTGAGGCGAGGCCAAGGAACCACGAACGGCAAGGTGAATGGTCGAGGAACCACAAACTGCAAGATGATTGGCTGAGGACCCATGAATGACGAGGCAAACAGCCGAGGAGCAACAAATGAAGAACAGACAAAGCTAAGAAATGAAAGAGAATGACGAAGCGATGAAAACTACAAAAAATGAGGATTGCTGATAAATGAGAGGGAAAAGGTAATAGATGAGAGGGAGAAGAGGCTATGGGTATATGAAGGTATATACAATTAGGGTTAGGGTGGCTCTGGGTTAGGTTGGCCCAATGAGAATTTTTATATGGGCTGGATTATATAATACATTATTAATATTCCTAATTGTATATACCTTCATATACCCATAGCCTCTTCTCCCTCTCATCTATTACCTTTTCCCCCTCATTTATCAGCAATCCTCATTTTTCTGCGGTTCTCATCTCTTAGCCATTCTCTTTCATTTCTTAGCTTTGTCTGTTCTTCATTTGTTGTTCCTCGGCTGTTTGCCTCGTCATTCATGGGTCCTCATCCATTCGTCTTGCAGTTTGTGGTTCCTCGACCATTCACCTCGCCGTTCGTGGTTCCTTGGCCTCGCCTCACCACACCTTGCCATTTGAGGTTCCTTGACCTTCTCGACGTTCATGGTTAGTCATCGTTCCTCGGCATTTGTTTGCTAATTTGATTGTTTTCCTTGACATTAGTCCACATATTTGATCGAGTTTATTTTAATTTCATTATTTAATTATTTATTATTAATAATTAAATTAAGTTATTATTCATATCAATTTAATGTAAGCATCAATTAAATAACAAATGAAATAAATAACCTATTAAATCAAATAATATTAATTAAATAAAAATTATATTAAATAATAATATAATTTTTTTAAAAGATAAAAGTCCTAATATAGCGACTGACCATGGTAGTTGCTAATATAGTGACTGAAGTTGTCAGTCACAAAATTTAGGGTGGCCCACAATCTTACCAATTGATTCTGGACAAAGTGTTTCAGTCACTTTTTGCAATCGAGATTCACTCACAACAAAATTGTCACTTGAAAAAATTTGATTGCCCTCTGTAGTGGCTAAGTAATTGCTTCTGGCCAATATCATGACTGAAACGTGACTGGATTTTTAGTTGTAATTTTGCATTTGTGTTGTAGTGTTCTTCAATTCACACTTTAACTCTAGGAATAAGTTGTGATATTTACTCCCCATATCCCACTCTGTCTCTCATATGGCCTTATCCTTATAATGATTGGACCACTAGGCCTTGACCATAGGTATCCACATGGTCCTTAGCTTCCTAACTTGCCAGTCAAGTAATCTAATTGAATGTTTTGCATAGCTTAAGTCCTTGCTAACTAGCTCAGTAGGAGAGGGTATTACCAATTTCCCATCAAGTGCAATGCATTTCTTCAACACACTGACATGGAACACATTATGTATGTGAGCCAAGCTCAGCAGCAGTGCCAATCTATAGGCAACTTTGCTAACTCACTCTAGAATCTCATAGGTCTCAATGTATTAGTGTTGTGCCTAAGAGCCAATCGTGAGATAATTGTATTTTGCATATTGAGTAATGATATTTTATTGAGGCAGTGTTCTAGTAATTGTGTTTGTTGTTTTGTTTCTACATGACATAATCAAACATAATTAAAACCCTAGAATAATAGTATTCTTAAACGTCTCTGGTCTAGTATTATTGTGGAGTGGGTTTCAATAACTAGCATGTGTGGAGACTAATATGAGAAACGTAGTCAACATATGGGTACAAGTTGGAGAACTTTTCTACTGGATTGACTCACCATGAGAATGCTACATTGATCATTATATGAGTGTTATAAGTGATTTTCATTGTGGTCATGGAATATGTAGTCCTTTGAACTAAGGTCATCAAGGTTCCCTACATATGAGTCATATACTTTGATACTTCCCTTTATTGTTTGTAACTGAGTGAACATAAAGGTAATCATTGGGTATGCCACATTTCATACGGAGGATTTTATATGATCAAGATGAGATTTGTCCCTCCTATGTAACAGGAATGATATCTCTAGGCCCCTTGATTGAGTAAGATTAAGGAAATGCATGGCCTTGCTTAGATGAGTTAATATGAGATATCAATGTCATCAGTTTTAGTTAGTTTACTCGGTAATCAAGAAACCTTAGATTGGGCTATATGAGAGTGACACATTTCATGTCTTATGCTCAGTCTTCACATCTTCGCTAAAGGGACAATGACATGTACGAATAATGATTATAGAGGCTTAGTTGAATCACCGACTATTTTGTTACTTTGGTAGCAATGATATTTTGCTAAACACCACTCATTATTTATGATTATAAATGTAATTTATGATCATTGCCAATATGATAAGAGCCTATTAGGTCATACAATTGGAGCCAATTGGATTATTTGAGTACATTGGCCAAAATGTTTGGTTATGGTTTCATGATAATTTTAGATTTATAATTAGCCCAAAGGTTAAGCCATTATGAAGCTTGAGATTAAGCCTAAGTAGATTAGGGTTTTGAATCCTATTAGGCTTGGGAGTTAAGCCTCAATATATATACGTCATAAAGTAAGGATTTTTAAGCCCTAGCCTCTTGAAAGATGAAATCAGAAATGTTCTGAAAAGTTCCAGCTGCACTGTCCTCTTGCCTTTCCTTAGAGGATGCAAGCTAGCTCTGCCAACGTAAAAGGAATGCAACTGCTAGAACATGGTGGAGGCATGGTGATCCAAGTGGTTTGTGTGAATACCGTAAAGAGCTTGAACACATCAACTGTTCAATTTTGTGATTCGACTCAATAGTTGGGAGAAATATCTCAGCCGACTAGTTATAAAAATTTTGAATACCCAATTTACTCCATTTCACTTAGATCTTAGAGGGTTTTAGTTAATTTCTGCTACCTTTGTTTGGCTCCCAAAACCCTATAGTGGTATTAGAGATGCTGGTGAGACCTTAAATTGAGATTGAGTGTCGAATGGCATGATCTGTTGTATGTTCTGTTACTTTCAATCATGATTAATTAGATTGATTCACGAAGCATGAACCAGAACTCGTAATATATGTGAGATACATCAATAAACAACACAAACAAGTTAATAAGATTAACCCTACATTGATGGATATGAAATATTTATCTAAATTAGGATTGTTGCAATATTTGCTAAACCCTAGCAGACATTTCGGTCTATAAAGCACCATATTAATAAACTGGTTAACAAACCCATAATAATTGCATTTATTTTCTTGTTGAATGAGATTTGACATAATATGCTTGTTGTTGGTTGAAGCATGGTGCATGGTTATAACCCTAGTTGGTTGCACTTATAAATACGGTTTACGTGTCATGCCTTTTTCTTTACTATTCTCTTTGTACCTTCTCTTCTCACCTTACTCCCCTCGAATGTAACTCAAGGTTTTTATCATTGTTGTAATTGTACCTTTTGGGATCATTCGAGGTGGTGTGTCCAATGAGGTGACTACAAGGAGGCAATTAAGCAAGAAGGATAAGGAGCTTGTGAAGACCTTTTCTTTTCTTAAGCTTTTATGATATTCTTATTAGCTTGAGAATATCGCATAGTTTAAGCTATAACCATGTCATGTTTAATTTGTTGTTAGCATGAAATGCATGTTTTATATTTGCATGTGATGCATGTATAAGACAACCTATGATAATTCACAAGATCAAAGGAGAATCCCTTAAACAAAATATTAAGTCATTAAATGTGATGCCTTCCAAATGTTAGCACTCATCAAGACTTTGATTAACATTGGGTGGGTTTTCCTAAGCAAAACACCTATGTTCATCTTAGTAATGCATGATGGGATAAAAGTGATGTCCAAATTGCTAACTTTGTGACCAACTTAATTAAGCCATCCCAATAGGATTGGAGACTTAGAGGCATAGAGTTGGGCTTAAGTTCATGAGATATGCTTGGACAAGTGTTGTTTACCCAACTATTTGAGAGTTGTTTGAGATGCAATTGGCAATTAGTTTCCTACCTACATAGCTATGAATTGAAAGAAAATTCAAAGCTGACTCAAGTTATGGTGAAATATAGATCCTGGCCCACTAGAATACCTTAACGTTGAGGTGTTCCGAAATAATATTGAGGGTTATTATTTTGAGTAAAATGGTGGGAGCATTGTTTAATAAAATTTTTTATTAAATGAATTAAAATACATGATTCTTATACTACATATTTATTGTTGTAGATTACCATGACACAAAACACATCAACACTTTCATTGTGATAGATCCTTGAGAAGGAAAAGCTAAACGGGACCAACATTCTCAAATGGTACTGAAATTTGAAGATAGTCCTCAAGCAAGAGAGAAAGGTTTATGTCCTAAAGCAGCCCATTCCGAATAAGCCTACTACTAATGCTCAAAGAGCTGAAAAGGATGCTTATAAGAAGCACTCTAATGATGCTTTGAATGTTGCTTGTCTCATGCTAATTACCATGGAATCTAGGCTTCATAAGCAACATGAGAACATGGGGGCATTTGATACGTTCGAACATCTCAAAATGCTCTTTCAAAAGCATGCTTGGCATTAGAGGTTTTGAGACCTCTAAAGCATTGTTTCAGTGCAAAATGTCTGAAGGAAGTCCTATGGGTCCTCATGTGCTTAAGATGATTGGGTACATTGAGAATCTTAAGAGTTTGGGATTTACTCTTCAGGAAGTGTTGGCTGTCGATGTAGTCTTGCAATCGTTGCCAGAAAGCTATAGTTAGTTCGTCATGAACTAGAACATGAATGATCTTAGCAAGTCCCTCTTTGATTTACTCAACATATTGAGAACGACTGAAAAAAACCTTAAGAAGGCTAAGCCTATTATGATGGTTCAAAATGGAAAGGGAAAAGGAAAGGTCAAAAAGAAGAAAAATAAAGTTAAAGGAAAGTCCAATGCTAATTCTTCTTCAAGTGCACTAAAACCATCCAATGGTGTGGCTAAGGAAGGGGAATGCTTCCATTGTAGGAAACCGGGACATTGGAAGAGCAATTGCAATATTTATCATAAAGAACTTGAGAAGGAGAAGGGAAGTAAGACTTCCATTTCTGGTAGTTTGTTATAAAGGCTAACTTTTCTACTTCCTTATCTTAGGTATTGGATATTGGAAGTGGATCTCACATTTGTGAAAATATGCAGGATCTAAGTAGGAGTAAAATATTGGCTCGAGGTGAAGTGGATCTATGTGTAGGAAATGGAGCAAAAGTTGCTGCATTAGCAGTAGGGACTTATGTTCTCACTTTGCCTAGTGGATTAGTTTTATAATTGGACAATTGCTATTATGTGCCAACTATTAGTCAAAATTTGATCTCTGTTTCTTGCTTGGACAAGAAAGTTTTTTCATTTATAATAAATGACAAATGTTGCTCCATTTATTTGAATAAAATCTTTTATGGTAGTGGTTGACTTAGCAATGGTTTGTATGTTCTAGAACTTGAAAATCCAATTTATAATATAAATACCAAAAAGGTCAGATTAAATGATTCAAACCTGACCTATCTTTGGTATTGTCATTTAGGCCATGTAAATAAGACCTGCATATCCAAGCTCCAAAAGGATTGACTCTCTGACTCATTTAATTTTCAATCATATGAAATATGCGAGTCATGTTTCTTGGCAAGATAACCAAAACTCCTTTTATTAGGCAAAGTGAAAGGGCTAATGACTTGCTAGGACTTATGCATAGAGCCAATAACTTACTAGGACTCATACATAGTGATATATGTACGCCTATGTCTACACATGCTAGAGGAGGCTACCAATACTTCATTACTTTTACTGATGACTTAAGTAGATATGGCTAAGTGTATATCATGAAACATAAGTTAGAATCATTTGGAAAGTTTAAAGAATTCAAGAATAAAGTACATAATCAACTTGGGAAGAGTATCAAGTACTTCGATCAAATCGAGGTGGAGAATGCTTGGACCAAGAATTCCTTGACTATCTAAAGGAGTGTGGTATAGTATTACAAATCACTCCACTTGGTACACCTCATTGGAATGATGTATCTGAAAGGAGAAACTAAACTTTGTTAGACATGGTTCGATCTATGATGAGTCAAGCTGACCTTTCAAAATCTTTTTGGGGACATGGTCTAGAGACAACTACTTTTACATTAAACCAAGTTCCATCTAAATCAGTTCAAAAGATGCCATATGAGATATAGAGGGGGAGGTGTCCCAATCTATCTTTTATGAAGATTTGGGGCTGTGAGGCTTACATGAAACGTCAATCCTTTGACCAATTAGGGCCTAAGTCTTATAAATGTCTCTTTGTTGGATATCCCAAAGAAAAAAAAGGAACTATTCCTACAATCTATTTGAGTAAAAAATATTTGTTGTTCGAATTGATGTCTTTCTAGAGAAAGAATTTATCTTTAAAGGAACCAGTGGGAGGAAGTAGAACTCGAAGAAATTTGAGAACAATAAGGGGACATTGAACCTGAAATAGAACCCAAGCAGACACCTTAAGATGTTATGGTTCAAGAGTCTGTTCCTATAGCACAGAACCCATATAGATTTGGTAATATTCAACGTAAGCCCAAGAGATCTGGATTTCTCACGACTCATATTGATGATGTGATGCTCATAGATCAGGATGAGCTCAGAACCTACCAACAAGCTAATGTTATGACCAGATTCTGAGAAATGGCTAAAGGCCATGTACTCTGAGATGGAATCCACGTATGAAAGCCAAGTAAGGACATTTGTTGATTCACCTGAAAAGGGTAAAACCCATAGGGTGCAAATGGGTTTTCAAGGATAAAACCGACATGGATGATAATGTAATTACCTTTAAAGGACGGTTGGTTGTAAAAGGTTTCAATTAAATTCATTGTATTGACTATGATGAGACTTTTTAATCATTTTCCATGCTTAAATCCATCTAAATTTTATTGGCTATTGCTACACACTATGATTTTGAGAATGGCAAATGGATGTCAAACTCGTATTCCTTAATGAAAGCTATTTGAGGATGTATACATAATACAACCTGAGGGTTTTAACACTCTAGAGAATGCCAATAAAGTGTGCAACTTGTAAAGGTCCATTTACGGATTGAAGAAAGCTTATCGGAGTTGGAATCATCATTTTCATGAAGCAATCAAAGAGTTTGGTTTCATTAGAAATAAAGATGAACCTTGTGTCTACAAGAAGGTTAGTGGGAGCACTATTGTCTTCTTGGTGTTGTATGTGGTTGACATACTACTCATCAGGAATGACATTCCCAAGCTATAGTCTATAAAGACTTAGCTGAGGAAATGTTTCTCTATGAAGGACTTGGGTGAAGTAGCCTATGGTTAAGCATTAGGATCTATAAAGATGGATCTAGAAAGCTAATTAGCCTAAGTCAAAGTATATACATTCACAAGGTGCTAAAAAGGTTTAGCATGTAAGACTCCAAGAAAGGGTTCTTTCCCATGTTATTTGGCATAACTCTCTCAAGATCTCAAAGTCCTAGTACACCTGAGAAGAGAGAACACATGAGTAATAATCCATATGCCTTTGTAGTTGGATCTATCATGTATGCCATGATATGTACTCGTCCCGATGTCTTGCGTGCCTTGAGCATGACAAGAAGGAACCAATCAAACCCCGGTAACAGTCATTGGACAGCAATTAAGAATATATTCAAGTACTTGAAAAGGACTAAAGATTCATTCTTGGTTTATAAAGGTGAAGATGAGCTCGTTATAAGGAGTTACATTGATGCCAGCTTCTAAATTGATAAGGATGATTTCATATTGCAATCTGGTTAGGTGTTTTCCATTAGTGGTGGTGCTATGAGCTCGAAAAGTTCAAAGCAAAAGACAGTAGTCTACTTTACAATAGAATCTAAATACATTGCTGCCTTTGGTTGTGAAGGATGCAGTTTGGATCAAGAAGTTCATTATAGAACTTGGAGTGCTTCCAAGCATTGCCAACCTGATAGAGCTCTATTATGACAACAATGGAGCAATTACACAGGCTAAGGAACCTCGATCTCACTAACAATCTAAACACATACTTCGACGCTATCATCTTATTAGGGAGATCATCAAAAGGGATGATGTGAGGATATATAGGACCTCGACAAACAGCAACATTGCTGATCCACTAACAAAACCCCTCATGCAGTAAAAGCATGATAGTCATTCTAGATCCATTGGTATTAGATACATGGATGATTGGTTTTAGTACGAGTAGGAGATTGTTAGTGTTGTGCCCAAAAACCAATCATGAGATGATTCTATTTTGCACATTGAGTCATGATATTTTATTAAGGCATTGTTCTAGTAATTGTGTTTGTTGTTTTGTTTCTATGCGACATAATCAAACATAATTAAAATGCTAGAATAATAGTATTCTTAAACGTCCCTTGTAAAGGCTCTCTAAGCACTTCCCCAAGTTTGAATGCTGAGTTAAGTAAATCCCAAGTTATTTGCCTCAAATAAGTTTTATTAAACAAGGAAAGCAAGCTATGTAAGGTTAAGATGAGTTCAAAAGTGTAATTGGCACCTAAATGGCAAAAAGGGCAAAATGGTAATTTTGGCCCAAGTCAGTGGCATGACCGTAATTATAGTGGAATTAGGTTTACGCAAGTGTTTTGGGATCAATAAGTTAAGACCATAAGTGTTTCTAGCCATTTAAACCAAAAGTGAAGGTTAAAGGTGAAAAGTACACTAAGTGAGAAATTGTGCTATTATGTCTTATAATGGCTTGAGTGGCTTAGGGGCAAAGTGTTTAGGTAAGAAAAACCTTTCTATAGGACTAAGGAGTGTGGGTTTAGGGAGACTTTAGTTGGCTTAAGTGAATCAAAGCTAAGCTTAAGGGCTAAAGTGACAAGAGGAGCAAAATGGGTTAAATGGGAGTAGTTGGTTATATATTTGGTAACGTCGGGAACTATTCATCATCTTCTCGATCCGCCATTTTCGTGGCTCTCTCTCCTTCATAGCTCTTCATCTTCAAACCTCCCAAATCACCCAAAATTCCATGAAAATGGAAGGTCCCAAAGCCATCCTAATAAGCCCTTAGCTAATTTTTGGCATATTTGACACATTTGAGCTTGGTTTTGTAAGTTTTTGGTTCAAACCCTAAGGTAAGTGTCTTTGATCATTGTGGATTAGTTCTAAGCTTGTTAAATGGTTAAAAATGGTCTGAATTTCATGCCCTTGGTGTCTAATTTGGTTGAATTCAAGCTTGGAACTCAAAGGAACTCCATTGAACTAAAGTGTGCTTGATGCTTGCCTCTTGCCTTAAGGATGATTTAAGGTAAGGGATTTAAGTTAATTCAGCTCAAATAATGTATAGAAATGTAGTATTGCATGTGGAAATGAAGTAGAGATAAGACCCATGTGAATTGGCTTTAGGGATTAAAAGATTGAGCAAGTTTCATGCAAGATAGCACGTTGTCACTCAATGATAGAAGACATTTGCGATGCGTCACCAATGACTTCCTAGAAAACTCAAGAATTGATGCCTTTGGTGATGTTTCACCGATGGTGTCCCCAAGGCACAAGTCCCTCAAGCTTAGGGCACCTCAAGAATGTCTCAATCTCTTAGTTATCATCCCTAGGCCATTCTAAGATGTTCTATAGCCTCAATTGGGTCTAGAACTCATTCCTGAGTTAGGAATTATGCATTATGTAGATGGTAGCTAAGTGGTGTGGTTAAGGTAAGGTAAGGAATAGGGGCTAAAGGAGTTAAAGTGCTTAAGTTGTTAAGGAAACATTAAGGGGATTAAGACGAGTTTCAGATTCTTTTTGGCCTAAGTGGGGGGTCTTAGACCTTTGAGCAATGAAAAGGAACCTAAGAGGATCCCAACCAAATCTTGTGGTTTGGTAAGTAAACCACTAAGGAGCCCTAAGTTAAGCTCTGAGAGCTTGGCAAGCTGGACCATATAAGTTAGCTACCCTATATGATAAGTTAAGGGGAAAAGATGGGTAAGAGAGGAGTAAGTGATGACTTACTCTAAGTAGCCCATCAGAGCCGGGTAAGGGTTGAGTAAGTGATGACTTACTCTAGGTGCCCGTAAGAGGACTTTATGGGGGTGGTTAAGTGCTAACATAGGATACGAGGGCCAGTATCCAAGTACCCTAGCCATATGAGCTCATAGCAAGTCTAGCACCTATGGGTGTAAGGAAGTCATAAGCGCATTTGCTTGTACATATTTCATCTATCCATCCATCCATCTAGTCATTATTTTGCTTTGTTTGTTGCTCTTATTCTTGTTTCTGGTTGTGATGTTGATTGCTTATTTTGCTCTATATGCTATATATGTGCTTGTTGTGCTTTGCATGCCTGCATTTGTTTCCCCCTACAGGTGCCAAATTCCTTACTGAGTACTTTAAAGTACTCACCCCTTAAGTGTTGTGCAGGTATTAAGCACGCAGGTCAGGCTTAACAGTTGACAAGGGCTGATTATTAAAGCTAAGTTTTTTTGGTTTGAAGGTACTTTCTACGTAGGAAACTTTAAGTTTCTAAGCTATTTGTAGAATAAGCTGGTACGAACCAAAGTGTTTGCCTTATAGTTTGAGGCTAAGTGAGTACAAGGAAAGTGTGGCTCATCACTTGAAGCTAGCTTGCTTGGGCGAAAAGCTGCTTCTTTTATATGTATAGTATATGGTATTCTCATACAAAAAGATTGCCGCTACTAGTGTCCATTGGTATGTATAACACTAGGGTTACATTTGGGTGCATATAAGATTGAGATGTATGCACATAAATGTTACTTGAAGTTAAAGCAACTAAAGTTTTTACATTTTCACTTGTTTTGAATTGTGTTTTCATTAACTGCTGTGACACTATTTTCGGTGTTGTTTTTATTTATTGTTGTTGCATAGACAAGACAATGCATGCATATTTTCTATGCAAGGTAGGCTAAGTAACTAATTGCACGTAATGATTTAAGATACTTCACGAGTAATAACTAGCCAATTGTAACCTAAGTGGGATCATAGTTCCCAAAGAGCCTACCAGTGTTAGTAAAATCAGAGCACTAGGGCCCTGTTCCACTACATCCCTGGTCCGATATTATTGTGGAGTGGGTTGCAGTAATACATAAAGACTAGCATGTGTGGAGACTAATATGAGATATGTAGTCTACATATGGGTACAAGTTGGAGAGCTTGTGTACTAGACTAACCCACCATGAGAACGCTACATGGATCATTATATGAGTGTCATACATGATTCTTGTAGTGATTATAGTATATGTAGTCCTTTGACCTAAGGTCATCAAGGTTCCCAACATGTGACTCACATACTTTGATACTTCCTTTTGTTGCTCGTAACTGAGTGAACATAAAACTAGTTATTGGGTATGTCACATATCATGCAGAGAATTTTGTATAGTCAAGATGGAATTTGTCCCTCCTATATAATGGGAGTGATATCTTCGTGCCCCTTGATTAAGTGAAATTGAGGAAATGCATGGCCATATTCGGATGAGTTAATATAGGCTATCAATGTCATCAGTTTTAGTCAGTCTACTCAGTAATCAAGAAACCTTAGATTGGGCTATACAAGGGTGACACATTCCATGTCTCATGCTTAGTCTTGACATCTTGGACAAAGGGACAATGACATGAACGGATAATGATCATAGAAGTTTAGTCGAATCGCTGACTATCTTGTCACTTGGGTAGCAATGATGTGTTGCTAGACACCTTTCATTGTTTGTGGTCATAAATGTGATTTATAATCATTGCCAATGTGATAATAGCCAGTTAGGTCACACACTTAGAGTCAATTGGATTATTTGAGTGTATGGGCCAAATTGTTTGGTTTTGGTTTCATGATAATTTCGAATTAATAATTGGCCCAAAGGTTGAGCCATTATGAAGCATGAAATTGAGCCTAATTGGATTAGAGTTTTGAAACCTATTAGGCTTGGGAGTTAAGCTTCACTATATATACATCATATAGTAAGGATTTTTTAGCCCTAGCATCTCGAAGGGCGAAATCAAAAGGGTTTCGAAAAGTTTTAGTCATACTCCCCTATTTCCTTTCCTTGGAGGGCACAAGCTAACACTACGGGCGTAAGAGGAATGCACTTATTGGAACGTGGTAGATGCGTGGTGATTTATGTGGTTCGTGTGGATACCATAGAGAGCTTGAACATGTCAACTATTCAAGTTTGTGATTTGAATTAACAATTGGGTGAAACATCTCAACTGACTAGGAATAAGAATTTTGAACACCCAATTTACTCAATTATTCAATTTTACTTGAATCCTAAAAGCATTTTGGTTAATTTTCACTGCACTTGTTTAGCTCCTCAAAACCCTACACAATGTACCTAGGAGACAACATGCCCCCTTACTTGAATCATACCACACCTTTCACTGGTACCACCTTGAGGAACACCTTATTCTTTATCTAAAGGTTTACTTCACACCGCTTAATATTTGCATGTACTTGCTGCTAGTCAATAGCTACCCTCCACCGAGCTTGGAACTACTTAATCTTGTTGTAGTTTTCTCCACAACCTATGGTCCCACTTGGTCCACATTTGCCTTGTCAACCTAACCACACAAAGCCTTATATGGAGCCATCTAAATCGATGCCTGATAACTAATTTTATAGATGAATTCAATGAGTAGAAGATGGCCATTCCAATCTCCTCTGAAATCCAAGGTGCAACTCCTCATAATGTCCTCTAAAGTCTTTATAGCCTTCTCTAACTGTACATTCATCTAGGAGTGATAATCGGTACTCAAACTTACCTTTCTCCCCATAGCTTGTTGAAAAAAATTCCAAAACCTAAAGACAAACCACATTTCTTAATCAGATATGATCAAATCTGGCACATCTTGAAGCCAAACAAACTTTCTAATATATAAGTTCACCAACCTCTCTAGTGGATAGGTGATTTTAACTGGTAGAAAATGGGCATTCATAGTTATCCTAACCATTATGACACATACAGTGTTATGTTGTTTCCTTGTACTTGGCAAACCTACTAAGAAATCCATAGTGATTGCCCTTTCTCCACTTTCTTTCTAGAATGGGTAGGGTTTGCAAGGTACCACTCCATTTTTGGTATTTTTTTTTTACCATTTGACAGGTAAAGCACTTGGCTACATGATCCTTAATATCAACCTTGAACCCATGCCACAAAAAATGTGTCCACAAGTTAGGATACATTTTGGTGACTCCAACATGGATACTAAAGGGCCTACTATGTACCTCTCGGAGCCCCTGTTCCCTTAACCCATTGACACTAGTTCTGGATCATGTGTGGGCCAATTTAGCTCATTTTGCCTTAATTGCCTTGAACATTAGGCAACCACTTGCTTATCTTGCATTAGTACACAACCCAAGCCTAATCTTAATGCATTTGTGTAGATAGCATAGGTTTTTGCTGGGTCTGGCACTATTAAGATCAGCACCATGGTCAACCTTCGTTTGAGTTCCTAAAATATTACCTCATACTTGTCTATCTAGATAAACTTTCATGCCTTCTTGGTCATAATAGTTAATGGCATAGTTATTTAGGAGAATCCTTCGATGAATCTCTCGATAATAGCCCACTAGACTAAGAAAACTCTTCACTTTGACGGGATTAGTGGGTTGTTTCCACTCTATCATCTCTTATACGTTCCCTTGGTCCACGCTCACCCCTTTTGTCATTGATAACATAACCAAAAAAAGGTATCTCTTTTGTCCAAAACTGACAATTAGAAAATTGTGCATAGTACTGATTATCCTTTAGCACTTCTAAAACTATCTTAAGATCTTCCTCTTGCTGAGAAGGAGTCTGAGAGTATATGAGTATATCATCAATGAAAATTTCCACAAATTTAACAAAAATGCATGAATTTCCATAAAATTCTTTTAGGTAAAAGGATATAGCCACCATAAAATTCTCATATTGAGTATGTTCCTAATGTTCAGCAGGAGTCCAGGAGGTGTTTTGGGTCAAACAGTCTATTAGATCTCATAACCTTTGGGCAAAAGCATATAATCTCCACAAAATTCTCCTAATTGATTTCCTTTGAAAATTAAACATCATTTGGCTTTCGCCCAAAACCAACCATGTGTTTTTCTAGCCTTGAAAAGGGTTGACTTGTGTTAACCATGTTTGACCAGGTTGACAAACCAAAATTTCCAAAATGCCCATTTTAACTTCACTTGCAAGAAAAATATCAAATTTGGTCAATATAACTTCAAAATTCACCAAAATTCACCATATGATTTCAAACACCATTTCTCAACTTCTCAAAACCATTTTGACCATGTTTGAACTAGAAATTACCATTTTGCCTTTCCATACTTCATTAGCAAGAAAAAGCTAATTTTTTGTCAAATGGAGTTTCAATTTTATCAAGATATTCATGTCTCCTATAGCAACTAACATCCAACTTTATTGGTCAAACTTTGACCTTTGAATTGCCAAATTACCATTTTGCCCTTATTTGCCTTTACGACTAATTTACTTCAAATTTTAATCCTATAAACTCCGATGATAATTTTACTCATTGACTTGACTTAAAACTAGCTTGCAAGTGTAATGTAGTCAAGAATCATGCAAATAAAATAAACTGCTTACCTGGAAAACTAAGGGTTATCACACGTGAGCCCTATTCCTTGAAGCAATCCTTTTTGGCATTTAGTGATCAAGCCAAAGGCGGCCGTGCAGATGTTATTGTCTAGCATCATTCTTGTGGTGGATGAAGAGGTAGCTGGGGAAAGAGAGCATTGCTCGAGAGAAACATCTGCAAAGGAAGAAAGAGATGATAAGTGGCCATCGTTGAACTCGTCCTCATCATCAAAAGTTAAGGTTGATGAGGCTGGATAAGGGCATGTGGTTAAAGGACTTGAAGAATTCTTTGTCGTCATCATGGAGGCAGACCCAGTTCATCGTCAAAGGGTTGTATTGGAATTGCAATAGTCAAATTGACAAATGATAAGTTTAGCTTTCTAGGGGAGAGAACAAGTTTTCATCAGTTAGAATTTGGATTTTTCCTACAATTTTGATCTACCATAATATTTTTTTCATACAATGGAATATAAGGATGGAACATTTTAATCATGTTAAGGATGGAAGTGGAACAACTTGGACATTGGGGATAAAAGTGGAACAACATTTAAAGATTGGGGACCACATATGCATTTAATCCCAAAAAGTCAGCTCTTGAATCGTGGCAACAAATTTTCTTTTTTAAGAAATTACATTGAAATATTTGTAAATTTTTTAGTATTTTATTTTTTTATCACATGATTCATCTGTTCTAAAAAAGGTACAATATATTTTATTTTGGGTCTTCCCAAAAATCTACAACATTTAATAAATTTCTTTATCATATTACTATTCAAACTATCATTTTAATATCCATTTTTTTATAATTCTTAATTTATGTGTAAAATGTGAAGAATAAAATTTTTCCTTTTCCGTAGTCTTCATACCAAATCAAAAATTTTTGACCAAAATGTCATGTAGTGAGTTTGAGTTATTTGATATTTCTAGGATCCCATTTCGCTCATAAAGAGGATAAGTGATTGAAATTCTTGAATCTGAGTGGGAATTGTTGAGTCATCACGAACTGCAATTACATATTCTTTTTTTTTATCAAAATCATTTATTCAAGATATAAGGTAAGGTACTTATATATATATATATATATATATATATATATATATATATATATATATATATATATAAGGAGTCTCAGCTTTTTGGATACTCAGAAGGCTCTCAAACCAACATTAGAGCACCCAAACCCGAGACCTCCTCTATATTCATTTGCCCCTTTAGTCATTAAGTCAAAGGGCTATGCATCACTTTTCCTTTTTAAGCACAAATCATATACTATCTATATTTGATAACATTTGTCATTTTTTTACCTTCTGAAAACAACTGAAAACTAACACCTAGTTTGCTTTAACATAAGTTAATTGACTTCAAAATGACTTATATTTATTCTTACATCTCTTTTACTCAAAACTAATTTTAATTAAAAGCAATTATTATGTAACTGTAATAGTTCATTAAAAATACAATTTTTTGTAATCTTACGAATTTTTTACAAATTTTCTAGTTTAAGGCATTAAAAAAGAAAAATTTTAAAAAATTTAACGTCATAAAAAAATACTTTTAAATAAATTATTGCATCTACATAATATTGGTTTTGAAATGAAAATAATTTCGGGTAAAAAAGATAAAAAATTAAAAATAAGTCAATTGATTTAAGTTAAAATGAATTGGCTTTGACAATATCTTAGTAACCATCAGCTTATCAAGTTTTCTCAAAGTAAGAGTAAATGTATTGATAGTCCTTACCATTTAATAATCATTTTATATGGGCCTAAAGTCTATTGAAATTATTTTTTTCATGTCTCATCAAATAAAATTTATTAACTCATAATTAGTGTTTGATGCAAACTTTTAAAATTATAATTTAAGCTATCTCGTAACTATTTTCTAATAAATTTTTATATCTATAATAATTTTTTATACTTAATTGATATTTTCAAGTTGATGTTGGATAATGATTACAATCATGGAATTAAATACTGCAGTATATAGTGTGGTATATTACTTACCGCAGGTAAGCTGTATATAATACAAATATGTTCTCATTTTATCATTTTATCATGTGGTATACTGCAGTATAAATTGGTATTTTGGGGAATACGGCTAATGTATTTTTTGGGTATTTTTTGGCTAGAGGCTCTTTTTTTGTATATATATTTTGGATGAGAAAAACCGTGGTATACCACAAATACCATCAGATACGTACTAAAAGGTATTCTATTTTCCACAGATATATGTGAGATATCTTTTTTTTTCATATTACAACAGAGGGTCAGAAAAATCACATAAATATATAAAATATTAAAATATAAGAGGGGGAACACACAAGGATCATAAAAGTAAATATTTATTTTTTTTCTTTGGGTTACTTGATTAGTTAACATAAATAGTTTAATGGGTTGGTCTTTAAGTCACATAGGAACTCAATGTGGGCATTAGAAAATGTATTGTTGTTATTATTAAATTATTAGGGGTTTATTTTATATCAATAAATTAGTTTCTTTCTTTGTATTTATTTATTTGTCCTCTATATATTTTTTTTATCTTTTTTTGTAGGAAAAATATCTTCTATCATATACGGATATTTTTATTTAGATTTGACAAATTATGATGAGAAAAATTAGAATACATGTAAAAATATGAAAAAAAATTATTGAATTTATGTCATCTTAAAATAATATTCTAACATTTATTTTTTTGTGAAAACAGTAACGATATGTAGCGCGGTATATTATATGGTACACTTTAAAAATTTGGGGTGCAGTATATCTAATGGTAACGGTGTCTAAAACTTTGATTACAACTTAACGGATTTTATCCTGTGGATGACATAAATTAAGTGAGTTCAATAAAATGAAACATCTTTAATAAGTTTTTTTAAGATTAAAGTAGTGATTCCCATCAGCATCTCCACTGTGTGTCATGGTGAGGGTGGCAAGAACCTTCAGTGCGGAGGAGCGTTCAAGGAGAATGCGTCTTGAGATGACCACCTGGAAGACAAAAGAAGCAAAGGCTAGGAGGTCCCCGGAGTGTTTTTCTGGGGAGGAATCTCCGACGCCCAAGTTAGTGTCTAGTAAGTAAATGAGGTGAAGGTAATCCTGTGTCCAGAGTCCCTCTTTACCTGCGATGCCTCCCATATTTATAAGAGGTAGACAGGAGAGGTTCGCTTGCTACCAGCTACCCAGATCATGACACGTGTCCAGCTGGATGTGATTCGCACCTTTAGGGGGGCTTTTAGCCGATCATAGGCCATTCGGCCGAAAGCCTGTGCTGCTCGAGAACGGCGTGTCTAGGGCCGTACAAGTACGGTGTGTCAGAGACTCCTAAGCCGTCTAGCCGTACGTCCTCGTAGCCCTTCTAGGTGACCGAACTCCCGGAAAGTCTAGGGGTATCCTGGAGGGGTAAACATCTTCGGAGGGAGGTCTCTTTTTTATATGAGATATCTCCGGCTAGACTTTCCCGAGGTTAGGTTCGGGTCCTTGGTGATGATATTCTCGAGGATATGTTCCGAAGGTGGTCTAGAGAATATCCGAAGGTGGACTTAGACGCACAGAGTCATTTCGAGGTTATCCTTAGGAGAAGTAATAATCCTTTATGACCGAAGTTGGTCTGACGTGTTCCTGGAGGCGAGGTTTATCCGACTCGCCCGAGGGTGCTTAAGGCCTTCCCTTTACTGAGGTTTGATCGCCTGTTCTTGGTCAAAGGTGATGCATTGGCCTAAGATGCTATATATGCGTGGGATCCTTCGGGGGCGATTGCCCTTCGGCTATCAGATGCCCCCCCTCGGAAAATCCAAAGATGCGTCTTCAGTTTGGGAAGCTTTTAGGAATTCTTTGAAGTTCGAGTGATGTTCCTAGCACTCCTGTCAAGGCCTTTGTCAGAGGCGTGCTTTTTGGCAATTGTCACATGTTCGGACAAATTGCCTTGCATCTTTCCTCAAGGTAGGCCAAAAGTATCCTTGGCGAAGTAATACTCTAGCAAGGGCGTCTGTTCCTATATGGGAGCCACAGGCTCCTCCGTGGACTTCTTCGAGTATTGTTCTGACATCATCTTCGCTTACGCATTTCTACAGGGGGCTGGCATACCCTTGTCTGTATAGTTCTTCTCCAATGAGGAAGTATCTTCCCGAGCGCTTTCGTACTCTTGCGGCCTCTTTGGGATCCTTAGGGAGTTCCGAAGTTGCTAGATACTTCTTGATGGGGTCTTGCCATCCTTCCCCCGAGGTTGCTACGCACATCAATTCTGTACTAGCTTGCTTCAGCACCTCGCAGGGTTCCTTGGATTTGGCCAAGGTGTCAGCTTGTCTATTATCACTTCGGGGCACGTTTTCTATTTGTACCGAGTCGAACTCCCCAATAAGTTTTTTGACGAGGTCATGATATTTTTCCAAGGTTGGATCCTTCGCCGCGTACTCCTCTCTCATCTGCCGGACTACTAGCTATGAGTCATTGTGGGCTATGAGGTTTTTTACGCCAACTTTTCTAGCCAGCTTTAGTCCTGCTATCAGGGCCTCATATTCGGCGATGTTATTGGTAACATCGAAACCAATTTTGATTGCTTTTTGTGGCCTCCATGCCTTCGGACCCTCATAGGACTATTCCAGCGCCCTGATGTTCTACGCTTGAGGCTCCATCGACAAAGAGTTTCCACTCTGGATCTACGTTTGCTCGGTCTTCCTCGTTGGTTTCAGCATTCTCCATTTCTGGGATTTCGGCAATGAAGTCTGCCAGGGCCTGGGCTTTTATTGCCCTTTTAGGCTCATAAGTGATGTCGTACTCTCCGAGTTCAATGCACCATTTTGATAATCTTCCCGAATGCTCTACTCTTTTCATGACGTCGCGCAGAGGTAGGTTACTCCGGACAGTGATAGCGCGTCCTTGGAAGTAGAGTCGCAACCTTCTGCCTGCGAGTACCAAGGCGTAGATGGCCTTTTGGAGCAATGGGTATCTGACCTCGGCACCATGCAGGGACTTGCTTACATAATATACTGGCCATTGTCTCCCACCTTCTTCTTTTAGTAGGACCAAACTGACCGCCTTTTCAGTAACCGCGAGGTAGACGATGAGGGTTTCTCCTTCTCGGGGTTGCCGAAGTGTTGGCAGGTGGGTTAGGTAGCTTTTAAGTTCATCCTAAGCTTTCTGGCATTCTGAGTTCCATGGATGCTCCTGGGCCCCGGAAGTGTCATCGCCCTTGGGGACTTTGGTGAGTACTTTGAAGAATGGGCGACATCGGTCGCCGTACCTGGAGATGAATCTACTAAGGGAAGTGATTCTTCCGGTAAGCCTTTGTATGTCTTTGATGGATGTAAGTGTTCGGAAATTTAGCAGGGCTTTGACTTTTTCAGGGTTGGCATCTATTCCCCTTTCTGATACCATAAACTCGAGAAACTTTCCTGCACTTACTCCGAACACACACTTTTCGGGATTAAGGCGTATGCCGAACTCCCGAAGTCGTCGGAAGGTTTTGGCTAGGTCAGTGATATGATTACCAGGCATTTTGCTCTTGACTATCATATCATCAACGTATACTTCCATGTTTCTCGCAATTTGAGAATCGAATACCCTATTCATCAGCCTTTGATAGGTAGCCCCTGCATTTTTAAGCCCGAAGGGCATCCTGATATAGCAGTACGTACCTATCTCCGTGATGAAGGATGTTTTTTCCTCATCTTCGGGGTTCATTCAGATTTGATGATATCCGTTAAAGGCATCGAGAAAGCTAAGCAGCTCGTATTCGGCAGTTGCACCCACCAGCTGATCTATGGCTAGCAAAGGGTAAAAGTCCTTTGGGCAGGCGTCGTTTAAATTTTGGAAGTCGATGCACATTCAGAGTTTTTCACTCCCCTCTTTCATGGCAATAACCACGTTGCTGAGCCATTCGGGGTATTTAACTTCTCTTATTACTCCGGCCTCAATGAGGCGGTTGACTTCGGTTTTAACAAAGGAACTCTTACGAGCCGATAGACTCCGTTTCTTCTGCCGAACTGGTCTGGGGTTCGGTCGCACTTTAAGGCTGTGGCGGATTATGATGGGGTCGACCCCAGGCATATCCTTCGGCGAGTAGGCAAATAGATCTTTGTTCATGAACAAGAAGGATACAAGCATCTTTTTGTCATCCTCGGCCAATTTTTTCCCGATTTGGGTGCTTTGGCCAGGGATCAATTCTACATCCTCTGTTTCTATTTTTTCCAGGCTTTCGTTTTCCTCCTTCACTGTTTCTTCACCCGTCATGACTGTTTTGTCCTTCACTGAAGTTTGCACTTGGATATTTACTGGGCTTTGTCTGGCTTTTGTGAAGACCTTTCTGACGTCGATTTGGTCAATGAAGATCTCTGCATCCCCATCTTTGGTCGCGAAGGTGACCGTTAGGTATTTTACGTCTGGGCAGATGTGGAGGTTGCCTTGAGTCTGCCTTCCAAGGATAGCATTGTAACCCGACGGCACATCGATGAGAATAAATATTGTCATGACGGAGGCGATCAATTCTTTCTGGCTATGGGGCGAGATCCCTTTCAGCATCAAAGGTAGGTTGATACATCCAAGAACTGGAAGTTTGGAGGGTCCTACGCCGAAGGTGGGAGAATTGACCGTACTGAGATCGCCTCTTGGAATGCCCAACTTAGGCAATAGATGGGAGAAGATGACGTCGGTATTTGAGCCGTCATCGAGGAGTACCCTTTTGACGTCCCAGTTTCCTATCGTTGCCATGACAAGGAATGGGTCATCGTGGGGGAACTTTACTGTAGACCCATCTCTACGAGTGAGTCTATTCAGCGAGTTCCCGTACTCCATTACGGAGATTTCCCTTATTTTTCTCTTCCTTTCTACCGAGGGTATTCCGGTAGTGATGATTTGGATAACCCCCCGTTGATGGTGGCAGATTTTTTCGGGGACTATGGTCCCAATGTCTATCCGAATCATACTCTTCGTCGTCCGCCCTTCTTTGCTTTTCCTTCCTTCCTTTTGGCGAATGGATCCGCAAGTACCGCCGGAGTTGACCCTGCTTAATCAGGGACTCGATATATTTCCTTAGTTGAAAACAATCCTCAATGTCGTGGCCGTGATCTTGGTGAAATTGACAGAATTTCTTTATGTTCTTCTTGTTTTCCGAGGTCATGGCTTTTGGCCTTGGAACTGTGGTTCCTTGCCTTTCTAGCGCCATAAGGATGCTAGCTCTTGTGGTGTTTAAGGGAGTGAATGTCATTGGCCTTTTCCCCCTTTACTTTCGGGGCCTTTCCCCCTCATTTTGATGTCGAGGCTGATGACTAGGCCCTTCGGGCCGTGGGTGCTCTCCTTTAGGTCATCCCATTCTAAGCTCCTCGGCTATCATATGCTGTTCGGCCCTTCTATAGAACTCCCCTAGAGTGTCTGGGGCATCTTTGGAAAACTCACAGAATAGCTGGGAGTCCCTTCGAAGTCCCCTAATCATTGCGAGGATGCGAATTTCTGGCCTGAAATCGGGCACGCTCAACGCCTCTCGGTTGAACCTTTCAACATAGTCGCGAATGGTCTCCCCACCTCACTGGGCTATGTCGAACATTTGCACTAGCATTTTGGCGGTTGGCCTACTGCCGATGAACTCCTGGGTGAAGGCAGTGGATAGCTCTTGAAAGCTTAGCAAGCTTCCATGGGCTAGAGAGTTATACCACGCCGTTGCTAGACCAGAGAGTGTTACTTCAAAACACTTATGGCGTCATCTGCGCCAGAGTGGCGTCATTTGCGCCATGGAGTACCATGCTTCGCTTATATTTCGTCAAGTGCGCCTGAGGGTCACTACGCCCATCGTAAGTTTCTAGGCGTGGCACCCTGAAATCACTGGGCATGGGCGCCTCCACCACCTCGCGCACAAATGGTGACTCTTCTCCAGTGTAAGAGTCAGACAACCTGGACCAGACTGGCTTTCGGGAGATCTGCCTCTCGACCTTCTCCAGTCTTCCTAGAATTTTCTCCATGAGCACAGCCGTGTTAACTTCTCCTTGCTGCCAGGTGTTCGGCTGTAATGGTGAATTTCTTCTCCTCCTCGGGGAGTGACTTCGACGGTGAGGAGATTGGGACCTTCGATAAGGGGATGCACTCTGTTAGCAGGAGGCCCTAGTCTCTTTCGGAGCTCCCCCCTAATTGGTCGCACCTCAACAAGTTTGTTTTTTGTTGAGGATGCATCAAGGGAGTCCCCGTTCCCCGAACTTCGGTGTGTGGACCTTGAACTCCTTTCCTGACGACCAGCCGGGGGAGAGGCCCTTCGGACCAGAGGAGGTTGAGGAAACCTCTGATCAAGCTGCTGAGTCATTTCAGCGACGATGGAGCATTGGAAGTCTCGTAGAAAACCCATCGTCACCGTCAGAGGACGGTCGTCTTCCGGTATAGAAGTTTTTGCCACAGGCTGGGTGGTCGCCTGCTGAGCCCCGGGCGTCAAGCGGGACCTTGGGAGCCCCTTGTCCTTTGAGCGCCTTGTCTCCACGACGACGACCTGAGGGAGATTTCCCACAGACGATGCCATGTGATGCCCATCAACATCTCCACTGTGTGTCATGGTGTGGGTGGTAAGAACCTTCGGTGCGGAGGAGCGTTCAAGGAGAATGCATCCTGAGATGACCACTTGGAAGACAAAGGCAGCAAAGGCTAGAAGGTCCCCGGAGTGTTTTTCCGGGGAGGAATCTCCGATGCCCAAGTTAGTGTCTAGTAAGTAAAGGAGGTGAACGTAATCTTGTGTCCAGAGTCCCTCTTTACTTGCAATGCCTCCCATATTTGTAAGAGTTAGACAGGAGAGTTCGCTTGCCACCAGCTGCCCAGATCATGACACGTGTCCGGCTGGATGTGATTCGTACCTTTAGGGGGGCTTTTAGCCGATCATAGGCCATTCGGCTGAAAGCCTGTGCTGCTCGAGAACGGCGTGTCAGAGTGTGTCTGGGGGCGGCATGTCGGGGGCCGTACAAGTACGGTGTGTCAGAGACTCCTAAGCCTTCTTGTCGTACGTCCTCGTAGCCCTTCTAGGTGACCAAACTCCCGGAAAGTCTAGGGGTATCCTGGAGGGGTAAACATCTTCGGAAGGAGGTTTCTTTTTTATATGAGATATCTCCGGCTAGACTTTCCCGATGTTAGGTTCAGTTCCTTGGTGATGATATTCTCGAGGATATGTTTCGAAGGTGGTCCAGAGAATATCCGAAGGTGGACTTAGACGCACGGAGTCATTTCAAGGTTATCCTCAGGAGGAGTAATAATCCTTTATGACCGAAGTTGGTCTAATGTGTTCCCGGAGGCGAGATTTATCCGACTTGCCCGAGGGTGCTTAAGGCCCTCCCTTTACTGAGGTCTAATCGCTTGTTCTTGGTCAAAGGTGATGCATTGGCCTCAGATGCTATATACGCGCAGGATCCTTCGGGGGCGATTGCCCTTCGGCTATCAGGTAGAACAATGAATAAGTTGGAAATTAAAATTGAATGATAATTAAAATTTAAAAATTATTGGTGTAATTAACCCAAGAGAAAAGGAAATGAAACATAGGAGACTAATGTCTAAAGTTATGGCAAAACTTAAATATGACAATTCCAATGCCCCCGCAGGCTTTCTGAAATTCTTAATTCTCGAGTTATCCAAATAAAAAACAAGATTATTTATTTGAAATTTGAACGTGTAATCTATTCACCAATTAACGGCAACTAATTTCGACATCTCCATTTATTATTCGAAAATTTCTTCGCCGCGTTACAATTCCCATTTTACCCCTCAAACCGAGTAAATAAAACGTTTATATTTCAGCACAAACGGCTCCAGGCTTCTGCGCTTTCTATTCTTCTGAAAGTCATCGACAAAATGGCCGACCGCCTCCCCTCAAAGGATTCCAAACCCTCTGACGCGGCGCCGCCGCCGCTGCCGTCGAAGCTCCCTGCTCCGACTTCGGCAAAGCCCACGCCGCCTCCGGGAACTTACGTTGTCAAGGTACCCAAAGACCAAATCTACCGAGTCCCGCCACCGGAAAATGCCCGCCGTTACCAGGACCTCTCCAAACGTAAACCCCACCGCAGCGGCTGCTGCCATTGTTGCTGCTGGTTCTGCGTGATCGTCCTCTTCCTAGTTCTCGCCCTCGGCATCGCTGCTGCTGTGATATACCTCGTGATAAGGCCGGAGTCGCCGGACTATACCGTAGATAGGCTCTCAATCAAGGAATTCAACCTATCGGCACCGGCTCTATTGCCGGAATTCGACGTCACGGTCCGCGTCAGAAATCCGAACAAAAAAATCGGAATCTACTACCTGATCGGTAGCTCTGTCAAGATCGATTACCAAGATGCCACGCTCTGCGACGGCAGCATTCCGGTGTTCTACCAGCCCCCGAAGAATGTGACGGTGGTCGCGGCGATACTAAAGGGCTCCGGCATCAAGCTGACGAGCGCTGCGACGACCGCGCTTCTCGATGGAGAGAGGAAAGGAACGGTGCCGTTCCTGCTCCGGCTGAGGGCTCCCGTTAAGCTAAAGGTTGGAAATCTGAAGCTGTGGGAGATGACCGTTAAAGTGAAGTGCGAGATAACGGTGAATAAGTTAACGGCGGCGGCGAAGCTCGTGTCGGAGGATTGTGATTATGGTGCCCAAATTTGGTAGCAAATGATGCATACTTTTATTATTTTTTTCTCGAAAATATCATAACAATCCTCTTCTCGTCGAGTTATTACTTGTAGATACTATTTTATATCTTATTTGTTGGAATACGACTATTTCCATGAATTTATTTTCCGTGAATGGTACATATGCAGTAACTCTCGTTGGAAGTCATAGCCACTCTAGTAAAATAGTGAAAGGACTTGTGAAATGTTCAAAATTCAACTCCAGTTTATATTATTTTTTTTCATAAAATATCATTTAATGCTAATTTTGATATTTTTAAGATCCTAAAAAAGCAATCATTTTTTTCTTTTAATTAAATATATAATATCTTCCAACTTTGTACTTTGTAAGGTTGTTTCTGATTATAAAATAAATAAATCAATAAATAACTCTTGGTGAATAATTAATCGTTTAGTTAACTTGTGTCATATGGTATGATAAATTACTAAAGCAGATTGGGAGATTGACTTATAAATTACCTGCAACATGAGAAATATTCCAAGGGACGAAACTTGTCAAAGTTTGGAAAGTGGAAACGGGAGTTCGTGAAATTCCCAGCTATGGATTGTAAAATCGATGACCTAATCTAATTTTTGACAAGGACAATCAATGACCCAAACTCATTTGTACTAAACTCAACTTAAATCTAAACTCAATTAAAATGAAATATGAGAAAAATTCAAATCCAACCCAAACTAGAAGTGGCCGAACCTGCATTGGCTAGAATAGAATTAGCTTGAATCGACTTGATTTGAAATTGAGGTTGGCCTGACTCAAATCTAAATAACCTGATAACTAAATTTAACAAAACTCGATTTTAACTTAAATTAACATAAAATATATATGGTCGGAAGAGATTTAAAAAAAATGATAAATTAATAGAACAGAGTGGGGGATTTCGACTTAGAAATTACATCAACATGAGAAATATTCCAAGGGACGAAACTGGAGTTGGTGCATTCCCAGCCAGCCGGGGTAAGGACACGGTCAAGGCTTTTATGTATAACCTGGTTTTAGTCGCAATGTACTTCCAGCTTGAGCCAAACAACGCAATGATCATGCGGAGCCGGCAAATAACAATTAAAGCTTTACTCTATTGGATAAGATTTATAGTTCTTACCAAGAACTCCAAGTTTCAATCTCCTTGGCCTCTCTTCTGTGTACGATTGAAAAATGGAAAAAAAGGCAAGTTTTCCACTCATAATTATGAAATAGGCAAATCGGCTATTAATATTATTTTTTAATTAAATCAGTCATCAATATTAATTTTTTTACAAATTAACCCACCGCTGTTAATATTATTCACATTGGTTAAAGATGTGACACATTTTATTGACATGGTAAGTCTAGGTGGGTGATGATGTGACATATTTTGTCATTACTTAACCTTCAAGCATTTGTCCAATACTACAAATCCCTCATAAACTTTCTTTTGTTTTCTTTTCCACCATCCTCTTCCTCCTTTTCCTCTCTCCTCATACATGCATGTTAGAAAACCGAGCTCTTATCAAACTATTTGAGCTCGAGCTTGAAATTACAATTAACAAATTGAGCTCATCAAACTTCGAGTTCAAGCTCAAGCTTGAGCCGACTTTGATATTTGAATTCATTATCGAATCGAGCCTGAACACGCTAATGTTTGGCTTAATAGGTTTTTGAGCCTATCAAATGCTATATAATATTAATACAAATAATAAGATTATATAATTAATATAAAGTATAAACCTAAAAACTAAACCTCTTACTTTCACGGCTTGCCTTAGATGTTCTAACCTTTCATTGCCACTTCACTCAGCCCATTGCTTGCCATCATCCTCATTCACTCAAATCGCTCCAGCGGTGGGATTATTCTCCAAGACCTAGCCTTTCCACAGTTCGCCAAGCAGTCCATTGCACTTTCTCCTAACGGTAGTCGGTTGTGCCACTTTCCAAAGCATGGGTTAGTACCGAATCTATCGATTCACCCAAGAGCTTTGTTCCAAACTCTATTGCCGATGTGCCACCCACACATGGCCAACTGATCTCCCTATGTTGCCATACTAGATTTGAATCACTAGACCACTAGTATGTGTTTCCTTCATTCTGTGCCAACAGTTAGTGCTTGGTAATTATGCATCACATTCACTTGGTAATTATTTGCTTTAGCAAATTGCTAATTGATTTGCTAGGGGAAAATATTGAAATTTGGTTCACTTAGGTTTAGTATCATTTGGTTGTTTATTATAACAATTTTGGAGACTTGCCTTTTCAACTTGGAACTAGGCTGATTCAAATGTTTTAAAAACTTTGTAAACATACTGCCCCTGCTTACTTGCTCTTCCGGTGTAGAAAATCTAGCTAAAAGTTTAAAGTTCTGCATCTGACTCTATAGAATTCCCTTTTCGCTAGATGATATGCAAATAAAAAATTTTATTTATGAGGTACATGAACAAATTGAAAAGGAAATAACTAATTTTGAGAGTCTTGCCCTTACTTGTGTGCTTATAAATTTTTATAGACATCAATACGAATAATGGCCATTCCAAGGAAAACTAATAAATCTTCAATTATAGACTAAGATTGACTTTATTGTTTTGTTTCAAATGTTAATATTCCAAATTCAAGTTTTGCATATATGTATCATATTTTTTTCTTGATAATTTAGGAACTTGTTAAATTAAAATATCCAAATTGGTAGTTGAAGGCTTTTAGGATTTACTACAATTAGACATATCTTTTTCATCTATTTTTCAGCAATGTCATCTTCAACTAGCATTGCACCATTTAGTGAAGGATTGAAGTCAAATCCTTTTATAGAAGATGATCAAATTTTCATAATTGATACTGATCAAGCTAGAATTGAGGAAATGGTAGATATTCCTAAATAGGAAGAAGGTCTTGGTGATGAAAAGAATAAGCCGAAGGATGATGATGGCAATGCACTTGTGAAAAGGATAGAGTGGGTGGATTTGGAATTCAGGGATCATTTAGCAAGGTTAAAAATACCAAAGGAATGGTTAAGGTCAAATGCAATGAATATGGTATACTTATGTCTTTGCAAAAACCTTGAATCACAAGACATCTTAGTGGGCATATAAAGGCTTGCACCAAAAGGAAGTTGCACATAAAACAACAAGGGCTTCCAAATTTCCAACCTAGTAGCACAAGTGCTAGTCTTAATTTAATTTTTTTTTTTTGCGCTTGCTCCTGCAATAGTTGGAGAAAAATATGACCCTATAAAGATAAAGGAAGCCATTTGTCATTAGGTTTTGATGCATGAGCATCCTTTCTCAATTGTTAAGGAAGAAGGGCTTAATTGTATGATGTTAAAGTTCCTTTGTAAGAAAAAATTGGACATGCTACTTTGAAGAATGACTACATGAAGGTGTATGAGTATCAGACAAAGTGAAGGATTTACTTAAAAAGGTTTTAAAGATTAGTCTGACAACATACTTGTGGAATCAAACAACCAAAAAATTGGATATATAGTTGTCACAACCCATTTTTTTAGATGCTAAATGGAAGCTAAATAAATAAGTGCTAAATTTTGTTCATATTCCCCTTCCATATAGGGGTGACAATGTTTCAGACGCTTTGTACAAATGCTTGAAAAATTGGGGCATTGAGAACAAAATTTGTACAATTTCAGTAGAAAATGATTATGCAAATGATGGTACCATCAAAAATTTGAAAGAAATTTGTAAAGTTAAGAAGTCATTGTGTGGTTGAAAGTTGTTTGATATGTGGTGTTGTGCACATATTCTGAACCTTCTTGTACAAGATGGTTTAATAGAGATTAAATTTACAATCCAAGACATAAAGGAGAGTGCTTATTTTATTAATCAATATAAAGCTCAAATAAAGACCTTTGGTCAAATTGTGAAGCAATTGTAGCTACCTAACTGGAAGTGAATTCTTAATTGCAAGACATGTTGGAACATGTTGGAACTCGACATATGAGATGCTACATTGCGTATATGTTCAAAGATATTTTCCCAATATTCCAATGAAAGAAGCCCCATGACCAATCATATCCAACAAAGGATGACTGCAGAAGGTTGAAAACTTTTGGAGATTTGGCTATCTTCTCTAGTGTCACTATCATCATATGTGGAAGTGCTTATCCAATGTCAAACTTATTCCTTTGCGAAGTTTGTAAGGTGAAAAAAGTCTTGGATATTTGCGCCAATGATAAGAATGACTTTATAAAGGATATGGTGATAAAAATGAAGAAGAAGTTTCACAAATATTGGGGATAATGCAACTCACTAATAGCTATTGCTGCCATTCTAGATCCAAGGGTGAAAATGAGGTCTCTAACTTTTGTTTTCCAAAGATATACACCTAAGCATAAACAGTAGCTACTATTGAAAACCTGAAAGGTGTTTTGAATGAGCTTTACAAAGAGTGTATAACTATGGATATGAGCAATGACAGAGGAAATCAATGAGCTAGCTCTTCATAATCTTTAATGTCCACTATTTTTTTGGGATCGGACTTTACGAAACTTTAGGCATATGTGAAGGAAGTAAAGACTGTTCAAAAACAAAAAACTGATTTGGACATGTATTTCAAAGATGGGTGTATATTTATGCTGATGGATTATTTAAGTTATTTGGCATATTAGATTGGTGGAAGGGAAATCAATCCAAATATCATGTTTTGTCAAAGATAGCATGTGATATATTGCATATCCTTATAACTACTGTAAATTCTGAGGCTACATTTAGTACTAGAAGTAGAGTTATTGGCATGTATTATGCACTAGTTCCAATTGAGGTAGTGCAAGCACTACTTTGTGGGGGGGATTAGCTTAAAAACCACTATGTGTGAAGAAAAAGAAAAAAAGTAAGTGTTTGAACTTTGTTTGAGTTATATAGATATGTTTGCTTACATATTATCTTTTGAGGATTGCTTATAACATTCTTAGGGGATAAAAGAGCCGACGATAATCAATCTACCATCTTAAAACATTTTCATAGGTATGTTTTACTTATATTCCCTTTATTTATTTCTATACTACCTTATAGCATTTATTTCCCTTTCTTTTATAGTGTTTGTTCATTTTCTTTAGTCCTTTTATTTCTCTTTACTAGTGCAGTAGCCATTTCCTTTTTTTTTTTTAATATGCCTACATGGCTCATGTTGTGATTGTGTAGTCGACTTGCTTTGTGAATAGGGCTCAGATGTTCTAGAATTGATAGTTTATGGTATTTGAACTTCTCTAAAAATAATGATAGGTTTTTGAACCTTTGGGCCCATAACGAGTATTTTGTTGGCATTCGTCTATCCACACTTGGTCATTATGCATCTCATTTTAAAGAATATGATTTTTTGTTCCTATAGTTGGAATAGAAATGCTTTAAAAAGCTTGATTCAAATAAGCAACGGAACCCAAGGACTTAATTTGCTTGCTTGATGTTGTTGTCTCATGTGCAACTTCTTTTGGGTGCATACAAGGACTTGATTATGTCAAACTTTAAGGACTTGCTTAATTATGCAATTGTGGACTTTGTTGCCATTTTTTTCTTATTATTCTTTGCGTAATAAACTTGATTATATAGTTATTATGGATTTTGTTGTTTTTTTTTTCAAAATGAGCTCAAGCTCAATAATACCAAATCAAGCTCAAACTGAGCTTTACACATTGAGCTCTTCAACAGGGTTTTTAAGCCTATCAAACTTTTTAATAGAGCTCAAGTACCTTTTGAGCTGAACTCAAGCATCATTTTCATAAGCTTGTCAAGCTCGAGCTCCTCTCAGAACAAAATGAGCCAAGCTCGAGCTTGAAGGATTTAGGATCAGTTCGGCTGGATAATAGCCCTAGGTGTTGCCACACTATTTTGCCTAGATATCTTTTTGACACCAATGAGAGATATGACCTAGATTTCTTCTTTCCCTTGCTTTCATTGAACATCCTAATCAAAATTTTCACTTTTATTCCTTGCTCTTCATGCACTTACACTTCAACACCTCTATTGTTATCACCATTACCCCCTCCTCACCCTCATCACCTTCAGCCCTTCCTTAAATCATCCCACTAGTCCTAGAACTGCCAGCGTTGTCCTTACCAAGAAATACCCTTTGCCCAAACATGATCTTTCTATTCAAGAAATAAAATGACCTTTCAAATTCATCCCGTTGGGTGACTTCATAAGCACCACTATCTCTAGAATTGGTGCAAATTGATGAGAACCAGCTGGCAATGATGCAGATTAAGCTTCTAGGTAAAACTAAAAAGACTAAATGGTATCGATTCTTAGCTGGCAGCTTCTTCCCTACTTTGCTCAGCCATAGTTCCATTGTATCATTTAGGAAGAAATTGAAAAAAAGAGGACTTGGCTTTAGTTTGGAATTAAACCAGGTAAAGCTTAAACTTAGAAATATCCTAAAGTGTAGACCAATTCCTTATACATGGTAAGAGTTGAAACAAAAGAAAGGTTGGGGAATGCAGTGAATTTGTGGGGGGGTTATGTGAAATTATAGATGATAAAAAATATGGAGCCTTCCTAAAGTTTCCTTTATTCTTGTGTGAAGTTCTGAACTAGATCAGTTTTTCTGCTGGAATTGAAGTCTAACAAAAACTTTTTAGCAAAATAAAGGATAGCCAAGAAATATATTTTAACTTTGAAAAGATTTGATTAGAATTTGGGATGGATTGTTGAATACAATAATAATTGGGAATATCTCTCCTAAATTTTTATAGCTTCTAGGCTTTATGATTTTGCAACAATTTAACCAAGCTCCGACATCAAACTAGAGTAGGGATTCGAGTTAAGAGTCGTGGCATAGATGGAGGTGTTGAGGTTGCCCTCGGACTGGACATGGTGGATTAGGATTATTTGATATGGGAGATGGTTCTTATGCTTTATTTTTAAGTTCAAGAATTGGTGTGTATAAGGTTATATAGTTCATGGATGAATTGGTTAATTTTCCACTTCAATCAGCCATGTCATCACTATATTTCATGAAATATTCCATGAGGTAATAGTATATTTTGAACATTAGTTTCCCAACTGGGTAACTTGTCCTCATCGCAATCATTATTGGTCAATATTACGTAAAAAGAAAAACCTAGATGACCAATTTAATTAGAAAAAACCAATAATGGGTTATCTGTGTTATAGCCCGAACATGGGTAGCGATTAGCCCCTTTTCCATTAGAAAATAAATGATAATATGGCAAGTAAGGTTGATGTGGAGATTAAGGTTAATGCCTAAAAAAATATTAATCCCATCATCTCCTATGATTTTGTTCAAGTAACCTAAGTGAGTAGGTTCAGTAACTTTTTGACAAATAAATGTGTTACCTAATTGTGCCACGGCATGAAACTTTGTGAAGGATAGAAGCATGGAAGATCAGGTATGGAAACCCCTTACCTGCCATCTATGTTTGTGGTTTGTTTTTTCTACCCGCTACTTTTTGGGTATCTACCAACGGATGAAAAATATCACCTGTCTCATGACTCATAGTTAATGTGTCCCTATCGGTAACTTGTGTAATATTAATCTATCTCTTTATATTTCAAAAAAATAAGATATAAAATATTGATTATAAAGTTATTATGCACATCCAACATAACAAAATCAGAAAATACACATGTAATTACTCATTGTCCATATCCAATGAAATGTAAAACATTAATTGGCACAATAACATATATGATTGAATAAGATCCAACATTCATGAGCAATTGAAACTCTCGCTACATTCATCATCATTTTGGTCTGCTTCATTACTCTTATCCTCACCCTTTGGTGGTGAGGGCATCTTCCTTCAAAATACACACAAACAAAAAAGTTGCCAAGAGAAAAATAAGGACAACATAAAGTAGTAAGTCATAACATGTAAAATAACGTCTCTGGAACATGAAAAAGCAATTGTCTTATGTCCATGAAAAAATCTCCAGAATTTAACTGCCACACTAAAACAAAATAGTTTATCCAAGCTGTGCAACAACATGAACAATTTGCATCAAGCGATTGATAGGCAAAAAATGGTCAAGGGTAGAGTCAAGGGAACAAATAAAAGAGCAAGAAAACATGCAAAAGGTAGGTAAACAAAATAACAATTTCTAGCTCCTCATCCTCCATATCCTCATAGAAAAAATGCAATAACCAACATGTCCACTTGAGCTTAATCCTACATAAAAGTGAAGACATGATAAAAAAAATATATCAATTGACAAAGAATTATATGGTAAAAATAAACTTTAAGGTACCTTTTATTTTAGCACACAACCAGTCCTGTGCACACATCAATGCCTCTAATGTCTTTGGATGAAGTATACTATGATGTAGGATTACAAATCTATCACTAGTACTAAAGACATGTTTAGAAGCAACTATAGACATAGGAGTAGCATGAACATCCCTAGCAATTAAGGCAAGTGTTAGATGATCAAGGGTTTTTACCTTCCATTAAGCCAAAACATCAAAACCAAAGTTCTTGGCTTGATTGCTTTAGACAAATATTTATCCAACTATTACTTTTCAAGAGTTATGCACTTATTTTCCTTAATAAAGGCATCATATTGACAAAATTGATCAAGAACATTGTCATAAGCACTTGTAGCCACTCTAGCCACATCTTCACCATTTCGCGATTTAATTTTATTTGCATATGCTTCAAACAATTCACAGCAAATTTTTTTCACACTTACAATAGCACCTACAGCTTTCTCCTCGTATATTGTAGGAAAAAACCTCAATCAACTTCATTTTGAATCTAGGATCCAATACTATTATGATAGCCATGATAGAATTAACTTTGAACCAACACTTGTCAAATTTTTGCAACATGCTTTCAGCCATAGAGGCAATAGTATCATTTCCACAAAATCTTCATTTACTTAATTCCATCTTAATCTGACATATCTAAGCGAATTACTCATTGGTAGTAGGATAGGCAATATTAGAAAACAACTCGCTTACAACATAGAATAATTTCAACTCCTCACAAATTTCTTAAGCTAGCTTCTAATCACTTTTAGATGGCAAACATATATATCTGTTATCACATAATTTTATATGGGGAAACACCTCTTGGTAGGCTAAAGCAACAAAAAGTATCAAATACGTTGAATTCATTTTGCAATCTAAAATCAATTTCTTTGTTATTGAAACTTTTATTGATGAGCTATTCTTTCAAATTCTTCAACCCTTTTAAGAGTTGCTTTCCAATATGCAACACTATCATAAATTTTTTAGTAGCATCTCCTATTATCTGCAAACAATCTTTGACGATTAAATTTAAAATATGACCATAACATCTTATATGCATCATTTTCCCATTGAACAGAAGATGCTTTTCTGAAAACTTGCCTAGAATTATTAGAATCATAGTAACATTAGTTGAACAATTTTCAATTGTTACATGGATAGACTCCGATCAATGTTCCAATCCACCAATGAATCAAAAAACTCATTATAAAGGTCTTCAGTGGTATGTGGATGTGGTAAATATATGAACCTAGAAAAATTAAAATAAATAATAAGCATTCCATCAAAATCTGAGAGTCTTACTCCCTCTGTCTCAAATTCTTTGCACCATCCACTTTTCAGTAAATAATTTATGATTTTTTACTTTCAACATTTTAGCATATAAATGAAAAACCTTTATAAGTGAATAATGAATCAAGACTATAGTTCTAATATATATATATATCTATCTAATAAATAATAATATAAATAAATTCAAGTCAAACGGAGCAAAAAAAGTGGGATGAATGGAGTATTTAATTGCATCATCCTGGTTATTCGTATGAGAAAAAAATTTGAGAGTTCTAGTTGACAGCGGAAATATAACCGAAGTAATTCCTCAACTTCTATGGATCAAGCATTATTTACTTGATATCCCTTGTATTATGAAGAGCACACATTTTCCAATGATTATTTAGATGACTTGCCCCATTCTTTGCATTTTAAATCAATGCTTTCCTACAATAGACACATATTGCTTTCTAAGCACCTACCTCTTGAAATGCTTCCACGCATCAAATGTAAAAGCTCTTACATGCTTGAACTCTAGCTTATCATTGGCCTCGGAAAGGTTACAAGTTGCGGTGGATTCTCTTGGAGTCTCGGGTTGCTTAGGAAATATATAAGGTGAAACTGCACCTTGTATAGAAACTCAATGAGCATATTCTTTTTGTGCTTAAGGTATGGATTATTGAGGGTTAGAACCTCTAGTCAAAATATGATGTATTGAAGCTTGAAATGGTGGTGGCATTTCACTCAACCTCTTTCCTTATGAATAAATGGTGTGTATGCAATAATCAAACCTATACAATCAACTGATCAATTTTTTGTTTTAATATTTTCTTAAATAGACATAGAAGAATAACAAAAGGATCAAATATTTGAAAAGCAAGATAATTCAAATGACCGATATTCAACTATTGGCAACAAGGACATGAAACTACTTTCCAAAATGTTCAAGCCAATATAGGTACGCTTAGAAAAATATTTTAACAAATAGAACATCACATTGATAAGCACAAGATTACCAAATAAGAAGCTAAAAAATCAATCTAGGGTGTAAAGAAAAAATTTTGTAGCCAAAGCATGTAATACTAGCAACTAGCTAGAGCAATAACTACCCGCAAAATATGCTAACTCAGAGAAATAACTCCACTTTATTAAATTCAAGTCTCTAGGAGCTGGCAAGCAAATAAAAGAAAGCACTAGAATCATCACAAAGTGGGAGTAAAGGTGATGGCAAAAGTGAATCAACATAAGGATAGAGGCAATAAACACATAATCACAACCATGATTCTTTACAACAAAGAACAAGAAGAAGGCTCATATTTAATCACGCCAAATCAATAATTTTCATATCATCTTTGAAAGGGTAACACCAGTAATCGTCAGTACTTAAAAACTTAGAAGATTATAAGAAAAGCCAAAACATCAAGAAGGCTAGACCTAAGAAGTTAAAGAAAAAATAGTAATTGGTAGTTTGTCACTTGTTAAGACTCACTAACTTAGGAGATAATGAGAAGAGACAAACCATTGCGACCTGGAATTAAGTTGGGGGCTGTTTAGGGATATCAGTTGAGATGGCTCAATAAGTAGGATAAGGCATTAGGTGTGACAATGCTCCTAATCAACACCCTGATTTGACTCAGTAAGTATGTTTTATTTAAGTATTTTTACATAAATACCTCAAACTAATATCTTATTAAGGAAGAAAGACAAGCTATGTAAAGTAAAGATGAGTTCTTAAGTGTGATTTGGCACTTAAGAGTCATAAGGGCAAAATGATAATTTTGACCCAAGTGAGTGGCGTGACCATAATTTTGATGAAATTAGGTTCACGTAAGGATTTTTCATTAATTAAGTTAAGACCATAAGCTATTCTAGTTAGTAGAACCACCATTTGACGTTAAAGTGCAAAAAATTTGCACAAGTGTTCAAATGAGCCATTTATGTCTTAAGTGGCTTAAGTGTCGAAAAGGCTAAGTGAAGAAGGCATAAAAACATTCTTTGGGACCAAGGAAGGATGGTTTTGAGAGTATTTCCAGTGGCCAAAGTGAAACAAATGAGAACTTGAGGGCCATGAGACAAGAAATAAAAAGGAGGCGTAAGTGAAGTTGGTGGGATATTTCTAGCAAGTGTTGGCCTCTATCATCCATCTCTTTCTCCTCAATTTTCATATATCTTCCTCTCTAGCAACTCACTTGCTACAAGATCTCCTAATCCCACCAATTTCTAGCAATTTTGAAGGTCCCAAAGTGAAATTAAGAAGCCTCCACTCATTCTTGGTGCAATTGCTTCATTTTAGCTCTTTGTTGCTTATTTTGGGCATAAACCCTAAGGTAAGCTTCTTGGATTGGTTTGATTTGATTCAAAGTTGATTAAGTAGCTATAAATGGTTTCAATTTAAAGTTCTTGGTGCCATCACATTGGTTTTAGGTCTAGAACTAAAGAGAGCTAAGTTGAGCTCAAGTGTGCTTGTGGTGCTTGTGTTTTGTTCTTGCTTTGTAGCTAAATTTGAGGCAAGGGTTCAATTTAATTTAGCTTAAATAATGTGTAGAAATGTATTATTACATGTTGGAATGAATTAGAAACAATACTTATTTGATTAGCTTTGAGGATTGAAAGATTGAGCAAGTTTTGTAGAAGATAGCATAAGTGCACGAAATGCTGTCAAGCCATCTAGGAGACGTGTCACTAGCAACCTCCCAGGAAACCTGAGAACTAATATCCTTTGCAACATGTCACCAAGACTCAAGCCCTTCACGCTCAAGGCACCTTAAGGATGTCTCAATCTCTCGGTTAATATCTCTAGGCTATTCTAAGATGTTCCATAGCTTTGGTTGGTCTAAGATTCATTCCTAAGTTAAGAATTATGCATTATTTAAGTGGTAGCTAAGTGGTGTGGTTAAGATAAGGCTAAGTGGAGTGGCTAAAGGAGTAAAAGTGCTCAATTTGCTAAAGGGGCACTAGGGGATTAAGATGGGTTTTGGAGTCTTCATTGGCCTACGTGAAAGGTCTTAGACCTTTGGGAAAATGAAGAGGAAACTTAGAAAGATCCCAACCAAACCTTGTGGTTTGGTAAGTATATCACTAAAGAGCTCTAAGCTAAGCTCCAAAAGCTTGGCAAGTTGGACCATATAAGATGGCTACCTTGCACAATAAGTTAAGGGAAAAAAGGGTAAGATTTGAGAGGAGGTGACGATCTACTGTAGGACCTGTAAGTGAGACTTAAGAAAGGTAAAGGATTTGGGATACTAGGGGTAGTTTCTTAAGTACTTCTGCCATTTGATCTCATGGCAGGAATGAGGCTGCTAAGGTGTAAGAAGTTCCAAGGATTATGCATGCTGCATATCATTCATTCATGTATTGCATATTTATTATCTTATTTATTACTGTTGATTATTGGTTGGTCGTTTGCCTGTTTGTTTTCCATATTTGCAAGCTTGTTTTCTATTTTCTTTGCAAGTACCCCAAGGGACCCTTACTGAGTACATTCATGCACTCACTCCCTTAAATTTTTTGTACTGGTTCTAACGTCAGGCATAACAACTAATTGGATAGTTGTGGGCTAAGTTTCTCTATTTTGTAGGTATGTACTTTACTTGGAACCTTATGTTTCTAAGTTACTTATAAGCTAAGTCTTGAGCTAACAAAGTGTTTACACCTTTACAATTAAGGGGCAAAATATACACAAGGACAAGTGAGGGCTTGCATTTAGAGCTTGATAGCTCAAAGGTGAGAACTCAAGTAGATGATCTTAGAAGTATTTTTCCATGTATATATAGCACCTTGTATACTGAGATATTGCCTCTATTAGGATACATTGTGGTGTAATACTATTGAGTTACTTTTTGGTGCATGTTAGTGTTAAAGAGTATGCATAAACTATTAATTGAAGTTGAAGTAACTAGTATTTTATTGTCTTGGCACATTTTAAGTATGTTTTAAATGGAATGCTCAAGCAATGTTTTCTTTAATGGTTTACTTATTTATTTTGCATTGCTAGAACAAATGCATGCATAACTTCTTGCAGGGTAGGCTAAGTAACTAATTGCACGTAAATTCTTTTAATTTACCTATGAGTAATAATTAGCCAACAGTAACTAAGTAGGATCATAGTCCCTAAGAGCCTACAAGTTAAGTAATTCGGGGCACTGGGAGCCCACTCCATGACATTAGGTCTAAGTATTGTTCATTTTTAAGGGTAATATAGGAATTTTAAGTCTTAATAGGTTTAATGGGTAAACAGGACGAAGTTACCCATGATGGATACCAAATACTCGCAACCTGCCCATGATACCCAAATGGGCTTTAACTTACTTTCAAATTCAACAAATATGGGCCATAAGCCGAAGGCCGATGAATGGAACACTTGGCTAGTTACTCATTCGGGGATATACTGGGATAAAAGTAAATCCCCCTTATCTTGGGGTAATAACAAAAAACTAAAGATGAATTTCACCACGATCACTAAGGAGGAAACCAATATATAAAAGGCCTCACGATAAGAAAATAAGTACACATGAACAATCATTCTATTATTTATGTTATCACTATTCTCTTCTCATAGTTGTCCATTAACTTAGGCTTTGGAAAGTTCCATATGGGTACATTCCCCAGGGTCTTTTAACCCTTTCTTTGGTTGCGAATGCTTGAATGCCATGCTTCTCTCTGAAGGTCTTAAGCTTCTCTCTGCTATTCAAATTTCAAATTGGGGCCTTTTATGGGAAAACTAGCAATGGTGGGCAATAAGAGATCAAGCCTAAGCCTTTTTGATGTTATAAGAAATAACCTAGGAAACATCTAGGAGATGGAAGAACCCTTTATCAAAAGGAAGATGCAAAGAGAGGGGTTCTTCTTTGAGAATATTGGTACAATTAACAAGACCAAAATGACTTTTGAAAGAAAAAGAAAGGGACGCAAGATAGCATAGTTAGATCGGGTACACCCTACACAAGTATTTGAGAGAAGGACAGTATGTGAGTCCAAGTTGTACACAAAGACCTGCTCATAATCGTAGCAAGGGTGGCTCCCAATGCAGTGAGAGAGTTCGCATCAATGGTGGGGCCAGTGTCAACGCCATCTTCGCCCATGCCTTTAAGAGTCTAGGGTGCCCTGATTCTCCCTGAGGCCTCCGCCTAGGTCCTTATGGGATGTTGGGAGAAATGAAATCCAATTTTTGGGAATTATCAGCCTACCCCTAACACTGATAGTGGGAGATCCCAAAACACAGAAAGAAGCCATGCACACCTAAACAACTGAATTCTAGGTTCTAAACATGCCTTTTCAAAATAGTGCTCCACTAGGTTGTCCCGCACATGTACAGTTATATGTATGTTATGATATATAGCTACTAACTTTAATTTTTTCTACCTTACAGGAGGACGCAAACTTATACGCATTGTAAGAAAATGCCCATAAGGCTTATATAGTGTACCTCTAGAGTACCACCCTGAGGGGAACCGCTTTAAAGGACCCCCAAGAAATTAAAAAAGGACCAGGTAACAATAAAATCGTAAAAGAGGTTATGGCCCTTTCCCTATAGGCTAAAGGAGAAAATATAGAATTGGCCCCTAATAAAAACACCCGGGTAACAAAAGACTTGCCTAATGAGATGAAGTTACTCTTAGTTGATTTCTTAAAAGCTAATATAGATGTGTTTACCTAATCCTCAGACAACATGACAAGAATAGATCCTGTAGTATCATGCCACAAGTTAGGAGTGAAACATGAAGCTCTCCTGGTAAAACAAAGGAAACACATAATAGAGGCCGAATGCCAGGTGTTCATTCAAGCAAAAGTCTAAAGACTAATGAAGGTGGGCATCATCCAAGAAGTGGCCTATCCAAAATGGTTGGCCAACATGGAGATAGTTCGAAAGGAAAATGGATCTTGGAGGATGTGTGTCAATTATACCAAGTTGAGCAAAGCGTGTTGCAAGGACTCGTACCCACTACCATCTATTGATAAGCTATTAGACTCCATAGTCGAGTTCAAAGTCTTAAGCTTCATAGACACCTTCAGCGGCCACCACCCAATCTTAATGGATCCCAATGATGAAGAAAAGACTATCTTCATGATGGGAGAATAAGTCTACTGTTATCAAATAATGCCCTTTGGGTTAAAAAATGATGGGGCTACTTATCAATGACTTATGAATAAGGTATTAAAAGACCAACTAGGAAGGAAGGTCGAGGCATATGTAGATGATATAATAGGTAAGAGCAGCACCCTGGAACAGCATGTGGAAGACATTGGGGAAACCTTCCAATGCCTCCAGCAATATAATATGCACCTTAACTTAGTGAAGTGCCTATTTGGAGTTGGAGCAGGAAAGTTCTTAGGATACATGGTCTCAAATTGAAGGATCGATGCTAATTCGGACAAGGTAAAGGTGATCCTAGACATGCCACCTATGACAAGCCAAAAAGACATCCATAGGCTTATAGGACGATTGATAGCCTTTGAGCACATCGTCCCTAGGTTTGGGGACAAATGTAGGCTATTCTTTAACATACTAAAAATAAAATAGGCCATCACATGGGATGATGAATGTTGAGAGGCATTTGAAAGGATCAAGGAATATTTCTAAGAGCTGCCTACACTACAACTATTAGTGTTGTGCCCAAAACGCCAATCATGAGATGATTGTATTTTTTGCACATTGAGTCATGATATTTTATTAAGGCATTAATCCAGCAATTATGTTTGTTGTTTTGTTTCTATGTAATGTAATAAACATAATTGTAACCCTAGAATAATGATATTCTTAAATGTCCTTAGTTTAGTAATATTGTGGAGCAAGTTTCAATGATACATAATGACTAGCATATGTGGAGACTAATATGAGATATGTAGTCTACATATGGGTACAAGTTGGAGAACTTGTTACTGGACCGACCCACCATGAGAATACTACATGGATCGTTATATGAGTGTCATAAGTGATTCTCATAGTGATCATGGTATATGTAGTCCTTTGACCTAAGATCATCAAGGTTCCCTACATGTGAGTCACATACTTTGATACTTCCCTTTGTTGCTCGTGACTGAGTGAACTTGAAGGAGGTCATTGGGTATGTCACATATCATGCGGAGGGATTTGTATGATCAAGATGGGATTTGTCCCTCCTATATAACGGGAGTGATATCTTCGGGCCCCTTGATAGAGTAAGACTTAGAAAAATGCATGGCCATGCTTAGATGAGTTGATATACGATATCAATATCATCAGTTTAAGTTGGTCTACTCGATAATCAAGAAACCAAAGATTGGGCTATACAAGATTGACACATTCCATGTCTCGTGTCTAGTGCTTAGTTTTGATATCTTGGACAAAGAGACAATGGCATATATCGGTAATGATCATAAAGGTTTAGCCGAATCACCGACAAGAATCACCGACAATCTTGTCACTTGGGTAGCAATGATGTGTTGCTAGACACCGCTCATTGCTTATGATCATAAATGTGATTTATGATCATTGCCAATGTGGTAAGAGCCTATTGGGTCGCACACATAGAGCTATTTGGTTCATTAAAGTGCATGGGCTAATTATTTGGGTTATGGTTTCACAATAATTTCATATTAATAATGGGCCCAAAAGTTGAGCCATTATTAAGCCCAAAATTAAAGCCAAATTGGATTAGGGCTTTGAAACCCATTAGGCCTGGAAGTTGAGTTTCACTATAAATAAAAATTTTAGTGAGAAATTAGTAGCTTCTTGCCCTAGCCTCCCAAAAGGACAACCGCACTCTTCTCTTGCAATTCCTTGGAGGACGCAAGCTAGCACTGCGAGTGCAAGAGAAACGCATCTGCTGGGAAGTAGTGGAAGCGTGGTGATCCCAAGAGGCTCGTGTGGATACCATAGAGAGCTTGAACACATAAACTATTCAGGTTTTGTGATTCAACTTTACAGTTGGGTGAAAGATCTCAACCGAAAATTAGGTATGAAAATTTTCGAACATCCGGTTTATCCCGTTTCACTTGGATCCTGGAGGGTTTCGGTTAAATTTCGCTGCACTTGTTTGGCTCCCGAAACCCAACAACAACATCCTAAATGAATGGAACTTTTGTTCCTATAGCTAACAGTATCCCTTAGAGCTATCAGTAGAGTGATGGTTCAAGAAGAGGTGGGTCAACAATGGCCTATCTATTCTGCAAGTATGACCCTTCATAGGTCACACCCTGTTATCCTGTGATTCAAAAAACATTATTGGCATTAATCATCACAAGTAAAAGGTTGTGGCCTTACTTTCAAGCACATACCATCAGGGTGAAAACAGACTTGCCTTTGAAATCATGTGTTGAGTTAAGTGAATTCGACATCCATTATGAGCCCTAGACTACCATCAAAGCATAGGCAGTAGTTAGCTCTATACCAAGGATGTCACAAGACCTAGTAGAGGCAAACCAACCATTAGAACTTGAGCCTGAGTGGTAGTTGTTTGTTGGCAAAGCATCTAGACAAGCATAACAAGGCACAAGTATAATACCACAGGGCCCTTTAGGGATGAAAGCTACAAGAAAAATCAAATTTGAATTTATCATGACCTATAACGTGGTAGAATATGAGGCCTTGGTTACTAGGTTTTAGAGGGCACAATAAGCATGAATCAAAGACCTAGTTGTGCACAATGACTTCTAAATTGTGGTGCAACAAACCAATGGCTTATAACACGAAGGACTTCCTCCTTTATGAGTATCTAGCAACAGTTAAAAAGCTAATGTTCAACTCCAATGTTTTACAAATTTCCAAGGTCCCCCAGGAAAGAAATATGCAAGTAAATGCCCTATCAAAAACCATGACAGAAGTAGCCGAAGAGATCTTAAAAGCCCTTTCCATAAATGTTTTGGAATTAGAAGATGAATGTGCCAAAGACTGGTGATGGCCATCCAGGAGTACTTGGAAAGAAAGCGATGCCCAAACCAGATAGTTAGAATGAGAGTAGCTCTCTTTATCCTAGAAGAGGATCAACTGTACCAACAAGGATACTTAGCTGCACAGCAAAAATACTTGTCTAATGATAAGGGATGATGAGTCCTTGAAGAAATGCATGAAGGGTGCAATGAGTTCCACTTGGAGAGTGAATCCTTCACCTACAAGGTATTCAAAAAGGGATATTTTTAGCCTACATAGTGATAAGACACCAAGGAATATGTAAAGATATTTCATGCCCACTAACAAACTGCCAGACTATAAAGGACACCTTTCACGAAGATCAAGTCAACAAATTACCCTTGCCCATTTGTAGTATAGGCCCTCAAGCTAATTGCAACCCTTCCCATGGCCCTAGGGGATGAAGTATAGCATCATGGCTGTAGACTACTTCATTATGTAGGTGATAGTGGAGCCTATAGTAAACATCTCAACAATAAACATCTAAAAACTTCATGTAGGAATCCAACATTTGCAAGTTCAAGAGCCCCAAATGTTGGTAGCAGACAATAGAAAACAACTTGGCAATGCTCTATTTAAGGAGTTCAAGTAGGAATAAGGTATCAAGATATATTTCACTTGAGTATATCATCCATAATCAAATAAACAATTAAAGGTCACCAATAGAACCATTAAGAATGGCCTCAAAAAAAGATTGGCAAATGCCAAATGGAAGTGGCTAAGTAAGCCTCCTTCCGTACTTTGGGACTATTGAATTACATATTGAGAAGTCATAGGGAGACTCCCTTTTCCTTTACACACAAAATAGAGGCACTCATTCCCATAGAGGTTGCTCAACTAACATTGTTCATCCAGTTCTTTAATAAATGGAAAAATGAACATGGTCCATGACTAAATCTTGACCTCGTGGAAAAACTCTGTGAAAGAAAGGGGTTGCATCTCAAGGACTTTAAATAGATGACGGCCAACATCCAAAATAGGAAGGTTAAACCCAAAGAAATATGGGTAAAGGACTAGCCCTAACAAAGGCAGAGCATGCTGGACAGGACCCCGGCCATAGAGCCGTCAGGATAATCTGGGAGGGCCCTTGTGTGGCGGAACAGGGCCCTAGTGCCCCGAGTTGCTAACACTGGTAGGCTATTTGGGAGTTATGATCCCACTTAGGTTATAATTGGCTAGTTATTACTCGTGAAGTATCTTAAATCATTACGTGCAACTAGTTACTTAGCCTACCCTGCATAGGAAATATGCATGCATTGTCCTGGCTATGTTATAACAATAAATTAAAACTATAAAGAAAACTGTGGTGCTAGTTCATAAAACGTAAGTGAAAACAAGCCAAGAAATAAAAAATTTAGTTGCTTTACCTTCAAGTAACAATTATGTGCAAACATCTCAATCTTATATGCACCCAAATATAACCCTTATGTTATACACACCAATAGACACTAGTAGAGACAATCACTTTGTATGGAAATACCATACATTTTGAAAATGCAACAAAAATCTACTAAGATACATCTTTATCTCTTCACCTAAGCAAGCTAACTTCAAGTGATGAGCCACACTTTCCTTGTACTCACTTAGTCTTGAATTGTAAGGTAAACACTTTGGCCAGTATTAAATTATGCCATAAGTAACTTAGAAACATAAAGTTTCCTTCTTAGAGAATACCTTTAAACCAATAAAACTTAGTCTTAGCAATTGCCCTTTACCAACTATTAAGCCCGACTAGCCTGTTTAAACTTGCACAACACTTAAGGGGTGAGTACTCTAAAGTACTCAGTAATGGATTTGGTACCTACAGGGGAAACAAATGCAAGCATGCAAGGCACAACAAACATACAAATATGTAAAAGACAAAGCAAAGCAAAGCATGCAATCAACAACACAACCATAAACAAGGATAAGAACAACAACAAATAATGCAAATAATGGATGGATGGATGAATAAATGAAATATACACATGTAAACGCACTTAGGACTTCCTTACACCTGTAGGTGCCAGACTTGCTGTAAGCTCAAACGGTTGGCATACTTAGATACTATGGTAGCACTTAACTAACCCCATTAAGTCTTTTTATGGGCACCTTAGAGTAAGTCATTGCTCACTCAACCTATGCCCGCGTTGACAGGCTACTTAGAGTAAGTCACCGCTTACTCCTTCCTTACCTGTCTCTTCCCTTAACTTATTGTGCAAGATAGCTGCCTTATGTGGTTCAACTTACTAAGCTCCTCAAGCTTAGCTCAACACTTTTTAATGGCTTGCTTACCAAACCATAAAGTTTGGTTGGGATCCTCTTAGATTTCTTTTTCATTACCTAAAGATCTATGACCTTCCACTTGGCCAACAAAGAATCTGAAACCCACCTTAATCCCCCTAGTGCTCCCTTAGCAACTTAAGCACTTTAACCCCCTTAGCCACCATTTCTTGCCTTACCTTAACCACACCACCTAGCTATCACATAAATAATGCATAATTACCAACTTCTGAATGAGTTCTAGACCTAATCAAGGCTATGAAACATCTTAAATTAGCCTAAAGATGATAACCGAGAGTTTGAGACATTTTTATGATGACCCGAGCTTGAGTGACTAATGCCTTGGTGATGTCGCCAGCAATGCATCACCAAAGGTATCAACGCTTGGGAATCCTAAGGTTTACCAATGACACGTCTCCAATTCATGTCACCGGTCACCAAATGGCATCGCCAATGCACTACAGCATTGAGCGACAACGTGCGAACTTGCATGAAACTTGCTCAAACTTTCCCATCCTAAGGCCAATTCAATTGGGTCTTGTTTTTACTTCATTCCCACATGTAATACTATATTTTCATGAATTATTTGAATTGAATTAACTTAAATCCCTTACCTCAAATCATCCTTACAGCAAGAAACAAGCAATGAGCACATTTGAGCTCTATAGGGTTCCTTTGAGTTCCAAGCTTGAATTCAACCAAATTGGACACCAAGGGCACAAAATTAAGACCATTTCTAAACATTTAACAAGATTAGAACTAACCCACAATGATCAAATACGTTTACCTTAGGGTTTGAACAAAAAACTTGCAAGAACAACTCTAAATGCACCAAATCCACCAAAAATAAGCTAAGGGCTTCTTGGGATGGCTTTAGGACCTTCAATTTTCATGGAAATTTGGGTAGATTTGGAGGTTTAGAGGTGGAGAGCTGTGGAGGAAAGAGAGCTACGAAAATGGAAAATGGGGGAGATGATGAATAGTGTCATCTCCTCCACTTATATAGCCAACCTCTTTTCCATTTGACACTTTGGCCCTCAAACTTAACTTTGAATCACTTAGGCCACTTAAACACTCCCCACTCCATCACTCCTTGGTCCCAAAGAAAGGTTTTTCTTACCCAAACACTTTGCCCTTAAGTCACTTAAGCCATTATAAAACATAATAGCTCAATTTCTCACTTAGTGCATTTTTCACCCTTAACTTTTGCTTTTGGTTCAAATGGCTATAAACACTTATGGTCTTAAATCAATTAGCTCAAAACACTTGCATGAACCTAATTTTACTAAAATTATGGTCATGCCACTAACTTGGGCCAAAATTACCATTTTGCCCCCTCCTTGCCCTTTAGGTGCCAATTGCACTTTGGAACTCAATTTAACCTTACTTAGCTTGCTTTCCTTGCTTAATAAAACTTATTTGAGGGAAATAACTTGGGATTCACTTACCTCAACATTTAATGTAGAGGAAATACTAGGAGAGCCTTTACATTCTCCCCACCTTAAGAAATTTGGTCCTCCAAATTTCAATTCTTAACCGAGCACAACACTTGGATGATAATCCTCTTACATAATGCTCAGTTCTCTTACTCATGGTCTTTTCCTTACTATGGTTGCCCATAGCTCCTTAACCACGAGCTCATTCAAGTTCTTAGCTTCTTGACTTGTTGGTCAAGAAACTTCTTAATGTACTCCTTAAGGAGACCTCTCCTTGGAGACATTACTTATGGGGTGGACACCTTACCTTGGTTCACAAGGCACATCCCCATACTCCCAATTTTCACTTAAGCCTATGCAAACTAGAGCTACTTGCTCCTTTTTGGCCATCCTCCACAAGTCATTGGGGTACCTTTACACCTACTTAGTCTCCTACTTGAACCATTACCCTTGGTGGAATTTACCACAAACTTACACTTCACTTAGGCTTTCTAGCCTTACTTAGGTGTTTCTCAGTTACCACCACTTAGCACTCTTGGCATCACTACCTTTTAGCACCTTAAGTACGGTACCCTTTTGTGGCGACTTACCCTTAACTTTCTTAGGTAGCTATTTACACTTACTACCTTAGGGTTCCTTAGCCACTTTAGGCACTCATAAACTTGACACCCTTGCCATGGTATAGGCACCTTAGTTCACAAAGACTTTACATTCTTCGGGTGTCCTTGGGTGTACCATAGACTACCCAACTCTTCTACACTTGACTCCTCTAGGTAATCACTAACATGCTTGGGTCCTTGACTACTCTTAGTCACTTAGCCATTTCTTGGCCCTTAATTCTTAAGACACCCTTAGCATGCTCCTTCACTCTTTATTACCTAGGAGTCATTCCTTAATTAGCTTGGCCTTCTTTGACGATGGGGTATTCCATGCCATTGCATCCTTTTCCTAGGTCTCTTCAAATTACTAAAGACCAATCCTTAGCACCGCTGATTAACTTGCTTAGGTGCTTTAAATACCCCATACTGCCCCCAACATATTACTACCGTGACCCTTAGGCCTTAGCTCGATTACTTGGCCACTTTAGGTGTATACTTGGCATTGAGTTCTCTTAGGCTCCACGGCCCTTCTTAACTTTTCTTAGGAAGCCCTTAGGACTCTTGACGTTCAACCTTTCGTGGTCCTCTCTTAGCTCCTACTCTTGGGTACATATTGTGTCCCGCAACTTATGCCACACCCTTGGCCTTCTTAGAAATCTCAGTTTGCTTGATTCCAACTTAGCATTTGGCATTTGCCCTCATGCTTATCTTGGTTTCTCATGGAATCCATAGGTTCTTTCTTAACACCTTAGACCCATTGGGTTAACACAACCCAACTACTGCCCATGGGTGCTCCCAACACACAATTGTGTTTGAATGAGACTTACAAATCTTATGCCTTACTTGAGGCCGCTTTGGTACCTATACCTTGCTTCCTTATACTTAGGCACATTCTTTAGGTCATTGCCTTATTAGCCCATCCTTATGCACTAACCACCATGATTACTTAGTGTGATTTACACACCCATAACCCATAGTGTGTGCACCCTTAGGCTTAACTGAGACCTACAACCTCCTTATGCCCAAGGAAGTCTTGCTTGGCACCCTTTTGGCCCATATTTCACTTAAGCACTTGAAGTCTTTTCGAATAATAAGATCTACTAGAGCTTTCAGTATGAATCATTCTCATGGTCTCTTAGTGATTCAAGGCCATCATTTAGCAACTCAACTTAGGGACTCATTAGGTAGCTCCAACTACCTTAACTTCAACAATCTTACTTCGAGGTTTTGGTTATTTTTTTGGCTACCCATTTGCTCAAGAGTCTTTCTTAGCCGGTTACTGACCCCACTTCAAATCTTAAACCACTTAGGTAACCTCTTACCTTACCCTTAAGAAAATAAAGAATCCCACAAACTTCTTAGGCTTAGTAGGTTCACTAAATTTTCCAACAACCTTAACTTTGGTTGCCTTGAATCCACTAATGAGGATATTACCTCTACTTACACTTAGCTCCATGTTGAGCTTCTTTATATTTAAGGCCTTAACTCATCATTCACACCCAACAATACCATTGCCGATTCTTCCTTATTTATTCGAGACCCTACGATAATGGAGTACACTTCGGACCATAGGGTCCTTTTTCTTACGAACCTTCAGGTTAACTTAGGTCCGCACTCTTAGCCCTTCGGCTTAAATTTTTCTTGGCTTCTTTCAACTCACAAACAGCCCCCACTATCTAAAATGAATGAACTCCTTTAGCAAGGAGAGCACTGCTCAATTCACCTTTACTCTTCTTGAGCAGCCTTAGGTCAACACAGACCATAACAAAATGCTGCGCATAAGTCTACTACTAGGAGTTCATTTTGTCTCCATGGGTATTCTTATCAGCTATAGGTCTGGGTTCTAAAACCGTTTAGGGCAACTTCTTTTTACTCACTTAAGTTGTCCTTAAAGCCACTTGGCTAATGGTGCTTTCTTGGTTCCTTTTCTTCACTCCTATTCCGGGTTATAGTTCCTTAGGGATTTGAATGTTGCCCCTTTGGTCTTTAAGGCTTAGGTTTACTCTTGAACCTTGACCAACTTATCAAAAAAAAAAAAATCAATGGACTCCCTTCCTTAAGGAACTGTACCTTTTTCAGACAACTTCACAGTTTTGAGACCTGTAGGTTATGGTTCTCAACCTTTTTTTATCCAACACCTCGCAATTACTGCGAGTCCTTAAGGTACCACTTGCTCCTCTTCACTCACAACTTCAGGTTTGTAAAGTTAACTCTTCGCTTCAGGTTCGTAAAGTTAACTCTTCACTTTATAAGCCCTTTTACCTTAGTTGCAGGTTCTTGGAAATTTCAATCTTGCTTTACTTGGTAAACCTTTGTAACTAGGGTGTAACACTTCTCAGAATTGGACCAATCGTAATTATCTTAGAGTTGTCCCTCCTTACACCGTACATACAAGTTCAATCAACTTAAGGCTCAACCCATGGCACGACTTACTGACTCTTTCGTACAAGTCACCCTTATCCTTAGAATACTTCTAATGGCCACTTATGACCGGCACGGTTAAGTCAGCCCTTATGCCCCTTAACCAATCCTCTTTCTAAGCATTGCGCACCAATCAATAAACCACAACCACCGAACACTGCATATTTGCTACCCCTAAGCTTCTAGGCAAAACCTTAACCACTCTAAAGGTCTAAACAAAACTTGCCCTTCTCGGGATCTTATGGGTTCACATACCCACACTTCACCGTAATCCTAGTTTTCTAGGTAGGCTAGTCACAACCACAGACATAGCTATTTAAACAAGAAAACTACTTATTACTATGCTATAAACTTAAAGGTACCTCCCTTTGTTGTTAGCTTCTTGACCAATCAATTGGTCCGAGTAAATCTGCTAGGTTGTCTGTGAGTACTGGCGGTGCTTCCCTGGTGATTGAGGAGTTCTTCACCTTAGCCTTGTTCAGGCTTTGACCTCGAGCATGTTCATGCCCTTAGTCCTTTACCTTCATTGATTCCATGCACTTAGGTTATAGCCTGCTTTTTTTCAGTTAGTGATGTTCTTCCTTGGGTTCCATGGACTCTAAATGAACTGACTCTTACCCGAGCTTGGCTTCGGCCTCAACTTACCTTAGGGTGGAGATGTTACATTCTTTGCTCAAGTGCACACGTGGTCCTAGTGCACCGTAGCCCTTACCGCATGGTCTATTGTTCTCTTGGTATCCATGTCGCCCTTCCCCTTAGGTAATGATGGTTCACTTGGCCTCAGTGCACCCTTAATAACTTAGTGCTCCTTGGCCTTTACCCTTGGGCTTTTCGACTGCTCGTCGAACTTTGCCCATATCCATATCACTGTACATATTTCCTTGACCTTGGTCTTGCCCTTAGGGTGGGGATTCCTCCCTTGGTCTCAGTGTACTGGTAGGCCTTAGCACACTTTAACCCTTACCCCTTAGGCTTCAACCATGTTCTCCGCTTCTTAGAGGGTCGAGCATGCTCCTTGGGCTACTCACGCCATAGTGCTACTGGGATTGCTCACAAAATCAATACTTTTCCTATCGCTAAAACCATAAGGCTACCTAGACCTTTGCTCGATCCCTTGCCTCAATACCAGAACCTTACTGAGTATCTGCCCATATACTTGTAACCAAAGCAAGATAACAACTCTAGGAATACTTTTAAGTAGTACTGACCACACTTAGCACAAGGACACACTTGGATCTTAGTCACCTATTGCCTCTACTAAGACCATTGACCTGCTCTAATACCAACTGTGGCGGAATAGGGCCCCAATGCCCTAAATTACTAACACTAGTAGGCTTTTTGGGAACTATGATCCCATTTAGGTTACAATTGGCTAGTTATTACTCGTGAAGTATCTTAAATCATTTCGTGCAACTAGTTACTTAGCCTACCCTACATAGGAAATATGCATGCATTGTACTGGTTATGTGATAACAATTAAACTAAAATATCATTGAAAACAGTGTCACGATAATTAACAAAAACATAATTCAAACAAGCAAACACATAAGAACTTTAGTTGCTTTAACTACAAGTAACAACTATGTGCATATATCTCAAACTTATATGCACCCAAATGTAACCTTAGTATTATACACACCAATGGACACTAGTAGAGGCGATCTATGTATGAAATTACCATACATATAAAAGAAGCAGCTCATATATACTAAGATCCATCCTTAGCTCTTCACCCAAGCAAACTAGCTTCAAGTGATGAGCCACACTTTCCTTGTACTCACTTAGCCTCAAACTGTAAGGCAAACACTTTGGTTAGTACTAGCTTATTTCATAAGTAACCTAAAAACTCAGAGTTTCCTACTTAGAGAATACCTTCAATTCAATAAAACTAAGCTTTAATAGTTGCCTCTTACCAATTGTTAAGCTTGACTAGTTCACTTAATACCTACACAACACTTAAGGGGTAAGTACTCTAAAGTACTCAGCAAGGGATTTAGTACCTGCAGGGAAAAACAATGCAAGCATACAAATATATGCATATATATAAAATGCAAACAAAACAAGCAAGCAACCGGCATAATCAGAAACAAGAAAAGAACAACAAATAATGCAAATGATGGATGGATGGATGGATGGATTGGTGGATGAAATATGAGCAAACATGCACCTTGGACTTCCTTACACTTATAGGTGCTAGACTTGCTGTTGGCTCTTACAGTTAGGGTACTTGGATACTGGCCCTCGTATCCTATGCTAGCACTTAACTAACCCTATGAAATCCTCTTACGAGCACCTTAAAGTAAGTTGTCACTTACTCAAACCTTGCCCTCCTTGACAGGCTACTTATAGTAAGTCACCTTTAACTCCTTCCTTACCCGTCTCTTCCCTTAACTTATTCTGCAGGGTAGCTATCTTATGTGGTTCAATTTACCAAGCTCTTCGAGCTTAGCTCAGGGCTCCTTAGTCGCTTACTTACCAAACCAAAAAGTTTGGTTGGGATCCTCTTAGGTTTCCTTTCTATTTTCTAAAGGTCTAAGACCTCCCACTTAGGGCAACGAAGAGTTTGAAACCTGCCTTAATCCCCTTAGTACTCACTTGGCAACTTGAACACTTTAACTTCCTTAGCCACCATCACTTACCCTTCCTTAACCACACCACTCAGCTACCACCTAAATAATGCATAATTCCCAACTTAGGAATGAGTTATAGACCTAGTTGAGGCTACAGATTATCTTAAATTAGCTTAAGGATGATAACCGAGAGTTTGAGACATTCTTAAGATGCCCCGAGCTTGTGGGACTAATGCCTTGGCGGTGCCGTCGGTGACGTGTCGCCAAAGGCATTGATGCTCGAGAAATTCTAATGTCTAACGGTGATGTGTCTCCAGTTCGTATCACCGATCTCCAAATAGCATCGCCACTGGCGATGCGTAGCTAATGCATTTATAGCACTGCACGACAACGTGCGAACTTGCACAAAACTTGCTCAAACTTTCCCATCCCAAGGCCAATTCACATGGGTCTTGTTTCTACTTCATTCTCTCTCATAATACTATGTTTCTATGCATTTTTTGAGCTGAATTAACTTAAATCCCTTACCTAAAATGATCCTTAAAGTAGGAAACAAACAATGAGCACATTTGAGCTCCAATGAGTTCCTTTGAGTTCCAAGCTTGAAATCAACCAAATCGGACACCAAGATCACGAAGTTAAGACCATTTCTAACCATTTCACAGGTTTGGAACTAACCCACAAGGATCAAAGCTGTTTACCTTTGGGTTTGAACCAAAAACTTGCAAGAACAACTTCAAATGAACCAATTCCACCAAAAGCGAGCTAAGGGCTCATTGGGATAGCTTTGGAAGCTTCAATTTCCATGGAAACTTGAGTGATTTAGGAGGTTTAGAGGTGGAGAGCTGTGGATGAAATAGATCTATGAAAATGGAAAATGGGGAAGTTGATGAATAGTGTCATCTCTTCCGCTTATATAGCCAACCTCTTTTCCATTTGTACTTTGGCCCTCAAACTTAACTTTGAATCACTTAGGCCACTTAAACACTCCCCACTCCATCAATCCTTGGTCCCAAAGAAAGGTTTTCCTTACCCAAACACTTTGCCCTTAGGCCATTTAAGCCATTATGAGACATAATAGCTTAATTTCTCGCTTAGTGCATTTTTCACCCTTAACTTTCGCTTTTGGTTCAAATGGCTATAAACACTTATGGTCTTAAATCAATTAGTTCAAAACACTTGCATGAACCTAATTTTACCAAAATTACGGCCATGCCACTGACTTGGCCTAAAATTACCATTTTGCCCCTTCCTTGCCCTTTCGGTGCCAATTGCATTTTGGAACTCAATTTAACCTTACTTAGCTTGCTTTCCTTGCTTAATAAAACTTATTTGAGGAAAATAAGTTGAGATTTACTTACCTCATCATACAAGATAGAAGAAACACTAGCAAAGCCTTTACACTTTGTATGGTCACGAGAGTTCCCTAAAAATGGGTATTTGACCTCAAAGACAGCTTTAAGATGGTGCTTTGAGACAGAGATGAACTTTGACCCTATTACTCTTAAAACAAAATTGTTCATGCTCTAAATATCATTGTACATTTTTCAACCAAGTAGCCCTTAATGAAGGATCCCAGAGTTCAGCTTCCAAAATGATGTCTAAAAAATCAAAAACTACTATGAGGTACAAGGCCCTTATGGGCAAATCCAAGGGCTCAATGATTAAGCCTTTCGAAAAATGAATTTTGAACATGACATCTAAAGGCCCCAGGGAACCTAAAACCTAAACAATGGCCTTCAACACACTAAGCCTCAAGATGATCAAGTTCTGGGCATGGCACCCCATGGCTCCCAGGAACATAAAACTTGAACAAAAGCTCCAAATCAGCAAAGCCACCTAGGAAGAGCAAATTATGGGCATGAAAACCTAAAGCCTCTAAAAACATAAAACCCGAGCATGGCCCCCAAACACTTGGCCCCTATATAAGTAATTTGAAGCCATTGCCTTTGCCCCCTGGGAAATGAAAAAATCCAAACTCGACCTCATAAAACTCATGAAGATTACTAGAATAGGACCAATGAAAAAGGAAAATAAAAATACCATAAAGGAATAAAGCTATCTTCACAACAAAAAAATACAATGTTTTCATAACAAATGAGAAAAAAAAAAGGAAAAATATAAATTTTTTCCATCACAAGATGGAATGAAGAGTCATTGAGTAGGAGGATTTAGTAGAGGATGGTTACCAGGTTCAAGCACAGGAGAGAAAGCCTTTAGACCACCATCTTGGATAAATCCCATGGCCCTCTCCCAAGCCTCTCCTCTAGGAACAAAAGGTCTTATACGGGCGAAAGGTTAAGCATCGCATCTAAGGACTGAAGGTCTAGCTCTAGCTAGTCTTGCTCCACCTAATAGTTGTACCAAGCAAATCCATTGAAGAACTCCTGGATAAGCTGCCACTCAATCTCATCACAGACCCTAGCCATCTCTTCCTGAAGGCGAGGAGCATTGACAACCTCATGCCAATAATGAAGTCTTCGCAACATTATTGATAGAGGTCAAACTGTTATTCAAGAGACTTCACCTTCCACTTCACATCCTCTTCCAAGTGAACTAAATGCTTATTGGCCTTGCTCTTGGCATTTTTCTCAACCCTTTTAACCAACTTAAGATCTTGGAGTGCTTGCTTTTGCTTCTACTTCAGGATCCTATCCCTTAGCTACTTGCGCCCTTCGTTCAGACATGCGATCCTCTCCTCCAAAGGATGCAACCTTGCCAACTCCTTCTTCATAGGCCTTTTCTTCGAGTCTAAGAGCCAATTAACCTCTAAAGTCTTTTTGACCTGGCAAGACAATCGCAAATTATAGTACATAAAGGAAAAAAGTCAAGTTAAAATATCAAGAAATCACATAAATGTGCAAAACACAAATAAATAATTACCTAAAAATGCCACTTACTAGTAAGTTTTACCTCATGAGCAAGGTCCTTTAGGATCATCTCCATCTTCTCTAAATCATACTAGAGAGGCAGCCTCTCCAAGGCCCTGTAAGAGCAATCCTAATCCTACAAAATGGACTATCATTCAACCACACAAAAGTATGGATCCTAGGGGGGACATCCTTTATGGAAAATAGGTCGCCTAGAGTTCACAGCCTGTCCTCTCCAGTTGTTAGGGTAAAATTTTAATTGGACTCTAAGAATGATGCGTGCACCAACTAGCACCTTAAAAGACCATTCAAAATAGGTAAAGAAAGGTACCTGGAAGTATGATGGACATATCCTGCTGAAAAGGGTATGAGCGGATCGGGTCTACCAAAGGAAAGATGGGCCTTGGAGCTATAATTTGAGGAGACCTTTGCAGACTGCTTAGCAGAATCCAAAACTATTTGCCTCTTGTTCTTCTACATCACGGTAGAAAGAGGGATGTCATCCACATCCTCAGAGATAGAGGTGACTATCTAAGGAGGCAATTTCTCCTTCTCTCCTAAAGATCGCTCGATGGAGCAGAGAGCTCGCAAGACTATTTGCCTCTATTTCTAAAGCTTCATGAAGGATCATTAACACCCACAAAAAAAACAAGGGTTAGCCTCATAATAGAAAGCATGGTCATAAAAGATTATGACAAATCTTTCATCTTTTAGAGTGACTCAGTAATCAGAGAATTCACTAAAGAGCCTTGAAGCCCGAGAACTTAACCAAAGTGTTTGGACTTCTCAAGACAATAACAGCTAATATTGTAGAAATGATAGGTGGTCTCATCTAGGTTCTCCTAGGGGAAAGGGAATAGCCTCAATTTACTCTCATGCTTCATCACCCTAGCAGACAATCCACCAACTTTTTCATAGTGGCAAATGCCTCGAACCCAACCACTAATGCAAGAAGGCTAACCCTTTCATGAATGTTGTTGTGCATCCACTATAGGGGAAATCCCAATCATTTCTAGAGCCACATAAAAGTACTTCTCCTGCCACTCATTCTAGCACTTAGGGATGATAGTAAAACAGAAGGCCAAGTTATGCCTAAAAGAATTAGGTTTGATGTTGAAGAACTAGGATGAGGACTTGGCCAAAGCCAAATAATAGAAAAAAAAATTGACTCCAAAATGTAGCCAACCCTTGTAGGGTGGCATGCCACCAAAAACCTAGAAATATGCAAAAATACATTGGGAGCCAACTGAAAAAGGGAGAATCTGAAATGATCACATAGTTTGTTCACCAAATGTTGCAAGGGCAACCTAAGGCTAACACAACATTGGTTAGCAAAGACTGTGGGTTGGCCCCCAGGGGCATAAGCCTTAACATAGGAACCACGTAACATTGAATCCACCAAGGTCGGGAGGAAGGTGTCACTATGCAGATACTAAAAGTTGTTTAGGTCATGATGCTTCCGTAAAGGTGAGTATCTAAAAGATCCAAGGGCTTTGAAGCATCTCCTTCCCCCTTGATCTTAGCAGCAGCCTCCCTTGTAGTAGATACCATGTTTAGTTTGTTGGGTTTTGGGAGCCAAATAGCGCAGCGGAATTTAACCGAAACCCTCCAGGATCCAAGTGAAACGGGGTAAACCGGGTGTTCGAAAATTTCATACCTAATTTTCGGTTGAGATCTCTCACTCAACTGTAGAGTCGAATCACAAAACCTGAACAGTTGACGTGTTCAGGCTCTCTATGGTATCCACACGAGCCTCTCGGGATCACCACGATTCCACCACGTCCCGGCAGATGCGTTTCTCTTGCGCTCGCAGTGCTAGCTTACGTCCTCTAAGGAATTGCAAGAGAAGAGTGCGGCTGTCCTTTTGGGAGGCTAGGGCAAGGAGACCTGCGAATTTCTCACTTAAAAGTTGTATTTATAGTGAGACTCAACTTCCAGGCCTAATGGGTTTCAAAACCCTAATCCAATTAGGATTTAATTTCGGGCTTAATAATGGCTCAACTCCTTGGCCCATTATTAATACGAAATTAAAGTGAAACCATAACCCAAATAATTAGCCCATGCACTCTAATGATCCAAATAGCTCTATGTGTGCGACCCAATAGGCTCTTGCCATGTTGGCAATGATCATAAATCACATTTATGATCATAAGCAATGAGCGGTGTCTAGCAACACATCATTGCTACCCAAGTGACAAGATTGTCAGTGAATCGACTAAACCTTTATGATCATCACCGATATATGCCATTGTCCCTTTGTCCAAGATATCAAGACTAAGCACGAGACATGGAATGTGTCACTCTCGTATAGCCCAATCTTTGGTTTCTTGATTACTGAGTAGACCAACTTAAACTGATGACTTTGATATCGTATATCAACTCATCGGAGCATGGCCATGCATTTTCTAAGTCTCACTCTATCAAGGGGCCCGAAGATATCACTCCCGTTACATAGGAGGGACAAATCCCATCTTGATCATACAAATCCCTCCGCATGATATGTGACATACCCAATGACCTCCTTCAAGTTCACTCAGTTACAAGCAACAAAGGAAAGTATCAAAGTATGTGACTCACATGTAGGGAACCTTGATGATCTTAGGTCGAAGGACTACATATACCATGATCATTATGAAAATCACTTATGACACTCATATAACGATCCATGAAGTGTTCTCATGGTGGGTCGGTCCAGTACACAAGTTCTCCAACTTGTACCCATATGTAGACTACATATCTCATATTAGTCTCCACATATGCTAGTCATTATGCATTATTGCAACCCGCTCCACAATAATACTAGACTAAGGACGTTTAAGAATATCATTATTCTAGGGTTACAATTATGTTTATTACGTTACGCAAAAACCAAAACAACAAACAAAATTGCTGGATTAATGCCTAAATAAAATATCATGACTCAATGTGAAAAAATACAATCATCTCATGATTGGCTTTTTGGGCACAACACTAACATAGTTAACAACATGAGCAAAAAAATTATCAAGGGAAGGTGGCCCTTTCATCGATAGAGGATGTCGATGACTCAATTCTGCAAGATAAGAATCCCTGAAGAATGTAAGAAGCTTGGCAAAACTAAAAAGCCTACCTTTTATAAGAGAAAACAAGCAAAAATTACAAAGATGAATGAGCAAAACTGAAATAGTAGAAGATCTTTTCACTAAAGCACAAAAGAAGTTATTGAGAAATGGGAAAAGTGAAGTCTGAAGCATGACTTCGTACTTCTGATCAATCATCTTCCTTAGAAAATCGTGCATTCAGCTATTCTTGGAACCCGTGTATAACTCTTCATCACTACCCCCTTGCCTTTGCCTTTCAAAATGCAGGGAACCTTCCCTTCACTTTTACTTTAAGGGGGAAAGGGCTGTTGATACCCAAATGGGCTTCAACCAACTCACAAACCAAACAAATTTGGGTCACAGACCGAAGGCCCATGAATGGAACACCTAGCTAGTTAGCCATTGGGAGAGATACCAGGATAGAAGGAAATCCCCCTTATCTTGGGGTAATAACAAAGAACTAGGGAATAATTTCCCCATGATCACTAAGTTAGAACCCAATATATAAAGAATCTCATGAAAAGGAAATAGGTACACATGAACAATCCTTCTATTATCCATACTATTACTCTTCTCTTTTCATAATTGTCCATTGGCTTAGGCATCGGAGGGTTCCCTCAGGGTACACTCCTTGGCATCCCAGTTGCTAGGTTTCTCTTTGATGGTCTTGAGCTTCCCATTCAGGAATTCAGATATCGTACTTGCCAGATGGGTGTAATTTGCTACCCATATCCATCCTTTCACAGGTACTTTTACCCTTATCCCCGTCCATCCACAGGTGATGAGTTTTGCCCACTCGACTGCCATACTTAAACTTTGCCCATAAAAGTCTAGTATAGCAAAATGATTCGAGCTAATAAACCCAAAATTGAAAATAAGAAGTAGAGTCTATAAAGGAAATAAGATTTTCTTGATCGCTTAATACACAAATGGAATCACTGCCATGATGGAGTTTGATCCTTTACCATATGGAGGAGGTATGCACTTATAAAAGGAGGCATCCAAAGGATATGTCGTATTATAGCTTCTTAACTATTACAACAAACATATTACTTGGTATCACACTAACTTAAGCGTTGAAGGGTTCTCTTTAGACACAAAACTCCTAGACCCCTAACCTAACCTTGTCTTTGACTCTTTGGTTACAATTCCTCAACATTTCGGACCTACTGAATCCAATCACAGATTGGATATCAATTAGCGCCATCTATGAGAACAACATTATGGTAAATAAATAGAGACAACATCAAATCAATGACCCATCCAAAGGAAAAACCTAGGAAGATCCAACTAACTAATTAATAGTAATTTATTTAATTAATTAATTTTTATTAGTCTTCATTTAAATTGAAGAATTTGTTGTTCTAATGTAGTAATTTATTCTATGACTAATATTGATGAATAATATATTTCCAATCAAAATAAAAAAAATATATTTTAGTAATTTCCATTTTTGTATTCCAAAATTTTGAAGGGATACTGTAGAAATTTTTTTAAAAACAAATTTAAAAAAATCTTTATTTTACTGTTTCTTACCAAAGTTATACATAAACAAAGTAGGGCACGGGAACCAAGGGCCTTTTCGGTTGAAATTAACCCAACCCTGTTAATTTCCTTTTTTTTGCAAATGGCATGGGGTCCATAAATTTATTCCCATTTTACCCCAGTATGTCTCTTTCTTTAAGTTCCCAAAACCTAGTATCCTTTTTTCCCTTTGTCATTACAGCCAAGACTGACCTCTAATTTCTTTACTAAGAAGCAGACCCATTAGAGCCAATTCAAATCAAATCCTTGTGCCCAGTTGCCCTTCAAACTCATCAAACTAGAGATCGAGGAACTTGAGCAACGGAAATGGGAGGAAAAAATTTGAAACTTTCGACCAAGTGGCTATTGTTGATGTCATGCTCATGGAGGAGCTTTAGGTAGCAAACCAATGAGACTCTAGGTATGACCGGTGGGTTTCCAGATCAAGCGGGAAAGGCCAAACGGGGCAGAGGCGAAGTGGGGTGGAGCTAGAGTGGGGCAAGGCCGGAGCAAAGGCGGAGTGTGGACTACAAGGCCGAGGAGTGAAATCATCACCATCAGATTGAGTGAAATCGTCACCTTTGGCAAGGAAGAGCGGTGGAACAAAGACAGAGTCAATTGTAATTTAATATTTGGGGGTAAAAATCTTGCTGACCTAAGTCTAGTAAGCAAATACACATTAATTTGGGCACATTAACTCCAAACAAATTGGCCCCAACTTTTTTTCTCATTTTCTTGTTATTTCCCCCTTCTTGTTCAAATGAAAAACACAGTAGTTCTCTCTTTCTTGTTCTGTAAGAACTTGTCCTGTCTAGTCACATGCGGTGCAAGTTACTTATTTTAGTAATTTTATTTAGGTGATGCTTTAGTTCACCCATTTCCTACTATAGATAAAAGATTAGAATAATCTTGAAACAAAATAAGAAGAAGTTGTTGGAGATATTATCTCAATAAAAAAAAATTGACAAATTCTTCGGATCCTAGACCGTTTGTTATATATTACAAAAACGTTTCTGTGGTTTTTTTGTCTTTCTTTTGTCCAACCTTCCAAAAATTGCTATATCTCTCACCATTACGTACTTATTTCTAAAGGGCTAGTGTCCAATTGCTAAATAAGCCTGTATATATGTGTGTTTCATGGTTTGCGTTTAGTGTAGCATTCTTCCTCACTCTCTCCATCTACTTCTCTTCTTCATCCACCAAATTATTTTTTGTGTACTTTTAGACAGCATTAGGTAAAGAAATGTGTGAGCCGAACTTTGCTCTATAATAGTGTACATGTGTAGTACAACAAGGTGCTTGAGCTATTTTATCTCAAGGACAATGTGACTGAAGTCTTTGCACCAGTATAACATGAAATATCCAAAAGAGAGTGGACAAGCCCATAACTTGTCCCAACTTATTTTTAATATATAGATAATATTTTTTATATTTTAAACTATTTTATGCTACATATTTATTAATTTTGTATTGAAAAATCATTAATTTTCATGTTACTAGTGAGCTAAATTTGGTCTAAATTTTACATTTTGTTTTTTATGAATTTTTTAATATTTTTTCTGTATCGAAACAATAATTTTTTGACATTTCACTATAATGTCTTTTTGAGAAATTGCTTCACTAGTATCTTTTAATTTCTAAAGATTTATTGTTTGAGAAACGAGAGAAATTGTAACTGCCTCTTTCATTTTTAAAAGCATTTGTTTAAGCGGCTTGAAATATACTCCCCGTTTAGCATTAATTGACTATTTTATCTTTTTCGAATGAAATTTAACTTAAACATATTCATATAAATATGTATTGAAAAAAGTTCTTAAAAATGATATTTAAAAATTGTAATCTTTAAAATTTTATTTTCATATAAAATATTCATATTTTTATGATAGATTTTGAAAGAAATAAAATCATAAATTAATTGCTATTATTAGTAAATTTAGGGTTAATTTTTATGAAATGGATGAAGTATTATTTATGCAAGAAGGTTTTCGCATGAGGGAAAAGATGCCAATTATTTCTTAGCAATTTCTTTTACTTCAGTCTCGGTTAGATGTTATTAGCTGGGATTTGAGTGATTAAAAGTTGTTTTCGTCAAGACCACATGAACTGAAACTGATTATTTTATCTCACGTGGGTAAAGATTGAGGTTCTTCGACTGGTGCTAGTTCCTTGAATTATTGACTTTAAAAATTAGTGTTCTTTTTGTATCAGGCATGTGGGAAGAATTCCAGATTTTGTTAAAAATGATTTTTTTTTTTTTTTGTCATTGTGATTGCAAGAGTCCATGTCATTGGAGACAAAGTTTTTTACTGTGAGAAACTTCAACTGTTTATTTTGTCATGGTGAAGAAAAAATAATAATTATTGAACCGTCATTTTCACTTTTTATTGCTAAGTGGTTTAAGTAACATTGAAATTCTTATGCTTTTATGACATCGCCCGTTTGGAACAATTTCTCCATTTCGAAAGGGATTAATGGCGGGCTGAAGGGTGCTAGTGGTGGGGTGTTTGGCGAGTCGAACGGGAGCCTCTATTAATTTCTGAAACCATAACTGGCTCCCCTTCGATAACTCTCCTCACCCAGCACTGAAGCTTTTGCCTGGATCACCATCCCTCAATTGATCTCGGAAGACGGGACCGCTTGGCAAGTGCCTATGCTTGGGGCTCCATTGCACCCAGACGATGTGGCTTGTATCCCCACAAATGGGCCAATGTGGCCATTACCCGCACTGCATTTTTTAAAACTTTAAATTATATATATTCAAAATCAGTAAAAATAGATCTTTAATTATGATCTATCCCCTCAAATTTTTTGGACTTCTTGGAAACATATGATGCTCACAAAAACATACACTAAACTTGGATCTTTAACATATCATTTAGTCATTTGATAATTAACTAATATTTAACAAATTGAGGACATTACTTATAATACAACTGTACATATTGCATTGCTACCCAACGATTCACTATTTCGCATAAATTCATTTGCCTTGTGTCTTCTTACCCTATCTATCCTTGTAATAGTTCTTTAGTTTTTTTTAATAGATTGGTTGTATTATTTGTTACCTATTTTTATATTCTATAATTTCATTTTTATTTAATTTTTATCTAATAATGAATCTTTTAAATGTTACTTCATCAATTCATTCACATGTGTTCTTAACTCAAAATTGTATTATAAGAGATAGTTACAAGAAAATCACATTGTAAGTCTACCTTATATCCCACTTCATCCTTCTTAAACTAATCTTTTTAATTGCATAGAGAAGAATCTTCTTTTACTTAATATATTAAATCCTAATATATTTGCACTTTTTCGTTAATTTTATAATTATTATTTAAAATAAGATATATTTCTCTTGTAGAACTCCAACCACTAAAATATTATAAATTGCTCTCATAATTATCAGATATCAAGTCGTGCAATTACTTTTCTTTTTAATTTACAAATATACAATTCTCTATTTATTTTACTTCTTAAAAAATATTTTTGCAATATGTCAACAAGTGATATATATATCTTATAAAATACAACATGTTAGAACACATATTAAATGCAAAAGGAACTATTCCAACATTATGGCAAAAAAAACTTAAAAGAACAAACGAACCTGTTGATTATGAGTCAATATATTTCATGTAAAAGGAAATATTTATCTATTAAAATAATATTGCATTCATGCATATAATCAGTGTGTTTATATGCCATTTAGATATGAATTAGATCAACAAAACAACCTCAATACCAATTGTGCAAAAGAAAAGAGAAAAAATTTTTAAATAAATGAAGCACAAAACTTGCCCCCACATGATGTAATTCCTGGAGCGCCACAACTTGTATCCCCCAAATCCTGTTAAATATCCAGCCTAATTACAAATAATATTTTGTTTCCTATAAGGAATTTATGATAGTTTTGTAGAACAACTCAATGGTTCTAGAATAATACATGAACCAAGATGAGTGTTGAAGGTTGATGAAGGAGAATTTATTGTGAGTAGTTGAGTGGTGGAAGATAGAGCATTAATGAAGACATTTAGAGGTTACTTCCTTTGTCTATTTAAGGAGAGGTCATTTGCTCATTCCCACAATCAACCATCCAAGAAAAATGATCTTCTCCAAGTAAAGTGAAGAGTATCCACTCCAAGTTGAGAGTGTTGTAGTTGGTAGCAAAACAAGTGTGTGAGAGTGATTCATTCATGTAAAGTTCTTGAAGTAATGTATATCTTGTACTCACTTTTTTACTAATAATAGAAGTTATTGTTGTTGCTGCCCCATCGATGTAGCACCTTGCCAAACCACATTATATCCGGTGTTTCATTTCCTATACTCTTTTTGCATTATTTATACTTTTGTGGTTGGGTTATTGTTTCCCTATAATGGTATCAGAGCCATTGGTTCGTGAAGGCTCGTGAAGGCATTACAATGGAAGGTTAAAAAAGCGCCATGATTCATTTCAACCACTCAACATGGAAACCAAGAATGGAAGACATCCTACATTGCAAGGATTTGCATGAGCCAATTAAAGAGGAAGAGGCCAGGCTGGAAAGGATTATGGATGCAATTTGGAAAAAATGAACCGTAAAGCCATTGGTTCCATTTTGCGAATAGGTGGATGAAAGCTTATTTGATGGGAATGCAGGAGCACACAAGGATCCTTAAAGATTCCAACAGGGCTTGTGACAAGAAGGTGTGCACAAAAGCTCAATGAGGCACTCTAGAGGCACATAGTGGAGGTCTACATGCCACTTGGAGAATATGATGGAGCTAGTACCTAGGACCAGCCATTTTCAAAACCTATTGATGGGTGGAATAACATACTTGAAGCCCAGGGCCATGTATGAATAAGAAGTACCAAGCACGACCAAAAACCTTGAAGTGCATATCAGGTGCACCTGAGAGACCCTAGCAAACACTTTATTGGCATTCTAGCTCAAGGTTAACCTTGTTGTAGTTCCTTTTGGGTTTTCTAAGTATATTAAGAACATTATAGGCCTTAAGGCTTGTGTGAGGTACTGTTTGTGTGGTAGAGTGTAGGAGAGGCCCTTTGGGCACCTAACCAAATCCAACTAGGACTCCATGTACCCGGTTAGCCTACTTTGACTAAGTTAAGGGTTTTTGTTTGTCTTTCAGTCATGAAAACATTATTCAAGGCTATTCTAACTCTTGTATTATTTAGAATTTGATTATAATTAATTTCTTGCTAGTAAAGTAACTATCTTGAGCTCTGTGTGAACTTTGCTTAGCATCTAAAGAACTATGAAATCTTTTGCCATCAATCTTCATTCATCCATTTGAAAGGTGATTCTTGTAGAGATTGAAGTATCTTGGGACATATTTCTTGTGTAGTGCTTGCATCAGTATTTCACCATGTGGCCAATGAAAACAAAGCATGTGAGTTGTGGTTAAAGTTGAAGTTTTTGTTTGAGAAAAAGACTGCTGCCAAAAAAGATTTCCTAATCAAAGAGTTGGTGAATATCAAGTTTAAAGATGGTGATAGAGTGACTGAACACCTCAACAACTTCTATAGCATAATCAATCAATTGGCCACTATGGGTATAAAAATTGATGATGAGTTGCAAGCATTATTATTACTGGGTTCATTATTAGACAACTAGGAGACCTTTGTCGTAACTGTAAGTAGTTCTTCTCCTAAAGTTGTGTTATCTATGGATAATGTAAAACATAGTATGTTGAATAAGGAAATTATATGAAAGACTATAAGTTCAGACAACAACTAAGTTTTCGTTGCAGAGAATAGAGGAAGTAGGAGTGAGCATAAGTTCAGTTTTTATCAAAAAAAATTGGATAGCCAAATTTTATTTCATTTTTAGTCACTAAATAAGGCTAAAAATTTGGTTATCAGATAAAACTAAAAACCAAAAAAAGAAATATTAGTCTGGTTATCAGCTTTCTTCTAAAGTAAATCAGTCACCGAATAATGTGAACTTAATGATGATGATTTTGATATCTTACAGTGATGGAAAGTGAATAATGTATGTTTGTCTATCCTTAGTAAAATGGCCTGTGATGTGTTGGCTACTGCTATATCTATTGTGGCTTTTGAATCAACATTTAGCACCAAGGGAAGAGTTCTTGAGGCATTTAGGAGTTCATGTACTCCTAAGATGGTGCAAGCATTGATTTGCACTCAAGATTGGCTTAGGAGACAAATAATTCATGGTGTTGAGGAGGACATAGAGGAGATTGAAAAACTTGAAGAAGGTACTTGCTTGTTAAAATTTAATTTTTAAACAAAATAGTTTAAAATATAGGACATAAAGGATAATTTTTTCTTTTTTTTGGGCTTTTTGTTTGTTTCCTTGTCCTAGAAATTTCCAAAGTGACATTGGGTCCTTCGGTCTTGGATTTTTGAAGGAAAACTAGGTACAGTACTTGGTTCAGATCTTTGTTTAAGTTATGTTTATATTTTCATCTAATTGTACTATTTTTTTCCTTTTTGTGTTAACAACTGCCTGCAATGGTGCAATGGATGAAACTTGTTTTGGAATTTCTGGATCATCTATTTGTTGCTCGACAGCATTGGATGCTTGTTTGATGCTGGAAATTTTATTTATTGCTAGGTGGTGCTGGATTCTAATGTTGGACTTGTAGGCTGTAGTGTAGTAGATGCTTATTGGAAATTCTACTTGTTTGGACTTTGGGTTTTATTTGGTTGTTGCTAATGTTTGAGACAAGATTGGACTTGTACAATGTTGCCGGTTGGACTTCTAAATGATGTTTGTTTGCAATTAAGAACAACCAAACAGATTTGTTTCCCATGCAAAAATTTCATTTTAGTCTTATTACTTGTATATGAATAATTCAGTTATTCAATTGCATAATTGAAAACCAAATTGTCTATTTGGTTATCAATTTTTTCGGTTTCCTTAGAAAAACTGGCCTATTTGCGTTACTTACAACTACAACCAAAAATTGAAAAAAAAAAAAAGAACACAAATTTGATTTTGATTATAACTGAATAAATCGAATGCTCAGGCCTAAGATGTGGTGGAACAGGGCCCCAGTGCCCTAAATACAACCACTGGTAGGCTCTTAAGAAGCTACCTACTTAGGTTACAATTGGCTAGTTATTACTCGTAAAGTAATTTAAATCATACGTGCATGTGTCGTCCTGGCTATACAATAACATATAAATAAAACTATAATGGAAACCATGGAGCGCCAGTTAATAAAACATAAGTTAAAACAAGCCAAGACTCAAAAATTATAGTTGCTTTAACTTCAAGTAATAACTGTGTACATATATCTTGACCTTATATGCATCCAAATGTAACTCTAGTGTTATACACACCAATGGACACTAGTAAACGCAACACTTAGTATGAAAAATTTCATACATACAATAGAAACAACAATATCTACTAAGATCAACCCTTAGCTTTCCACCCGAGCAGCCTAACATCAAGTGGCAAGCCTCACTTTCCTTGTGCATACTTAGCTTTGAAAGCTAAAAAGACAACACCTTGGTCAGTACTAACTTACATTATAAGTTTTTGTTAACCACAGGGTTTATACTTAGAAAGTACCTTCAAACAAATAAAACTTAGCGCTAAAAGTTGCCCCTCACCAACAATTAGGCCCAACTGGCATTCTAAATACCAGCACAACACTTAAAGGGTGAATACTCGAAAGTACTTAATAAGGGATTTGGCAACTACAAGAAAAATGTATGCAAGCATGCAAAGCAATACACACACACACACACACAAACAAACCAAGCAAACAAACAACACAACAAACAATAACCACAAATAATTAATAAACCACAATAATAATGTAATGTAATGTGTGGATGGATGACTAAATGCACATGTTTATATGTTTAGGACTTCCTTATGCCTGAAGGTGTTCTTAACTGTCGTGAGCTCAAATGGCTGGAGTACTTGGATACTGGCCCTCGTATCTGATGCTAGCACTTCATTAAACCCCATGAAATCCTTTTTACGGGCATCGTAAGTAAGTCGTCACTTACTTGACCTTACTCGCCTTTTATGGGTTACTTACAGTAAGTCATTACTTACCCGTAACTTCCTTTTACCTATTGTGACACGTAATTTAACTTAGTGACCAAACTTTACCAAGTTCCCCTAAACTCAACTTGGGTACCTATCGAGCTCTTCAACTCAGTCAAGACCTCTTGGGTACCTATCAATGCACGGAGGTACTTCATGAAGGGTCTTAGGCCCTTCTTGAGTCCCTTTCCAATGCCAGAGGTTCATAACCTCACCCCTTGTCCATTAGAGGACCCATATAATACTTGGTCCCTCCTCAGTACTCTAGTTGTGACATAAGGTGCCAAACTTATCCACCTTTCCTTGGCCCTTTTAACCACCCACTTATTACCCATTTGTTGATGCATAATTTAATCTTGGGAGCACTTTTGAGCCTTCTTAGGATGCCACCTATGCCTTAGGAATTGATTTGGGACACTTAGAAATAAGCTTGGCACAATTCAAGCACAATGCTATAACATTGAATATCATGGTGCAATAGCATCATGATTTTATAGGAGTTGTTGGAAATGGTGCAATGGCACTGGCATAGATGGTGTGACTTCATTGCCTTTGAAAGCTACCAAATTCTACTCGATGTGATCGCATCAAATATTTGGTGCGATCACACCAACCCTGCAACTGCACTTTCCCCATCATTTCATGGCCAAATTTGCTTCCAAACCAATTCTAGTAAACTCTTGGCTCATTCAAACTTGCTCCCAGGTATTTAGACACTTATAATGCATCAATTTATCATGCCAAAACTTAAATCCCTTACCTCAAATCCGAGCTAAACAAGATCCAAAGCAAGCCACACACATAAGCACCATGTTATACAATAGAGCTTCCTTTGAGTTCCTAGCCAAAATGCAATTGATTTCGACAACAGGGGCATAAATTCAAGACCATTTCTAACAATTTATTTAGCTTAGAACCAAAACAATATAAGCAAATAAGCTTACTTTAGGGTTTACACCCAAAACTTGCAAAACCAAGCTCAAATGCACAAATTCCACAAAAAATGAGCTAAGGGCTTGTTGGGATGGCTTTGGGACCATCAAATTTCATGAAAATTTGGCCAAAATGAAGATGGAGAGAAATGGAGAAGAGGAAGCTATGAAAATGGGAATGAAAGAGATGATGAATAGTGGTGAAAAAGCCCCCTAAGAAATATCCCAACCACCCCTACTAACACTTGACTTACTTCCTCCACTTACCAAGACAAGTTTTAATTTAATTCATAATTTTTTCTCACCAACCATCTGCCTTTACCAGTCCCATAAGAAAAAAATTATTTCCTTTGCCCCTAGCCTTTTTATCCTTTTTCCATAAGAGGCATAATAGTCCTAAGTTCTTAGTTAGTGCATTTTGGTTCCCAAACACTTATTCTTGGCTTCAATGGTTAGCGTAACTAATGGCCTTAAATTATTTTTCAAAATCACTTAAATGAGCTTAATTTCATTAAAATTACAGCCATGCTGCTCACTTGGATCAAAATTACCATTTTGTCCTTTTGCCTTTTGGTGCCATTTTACACTTAGGAACTCAACGCAACCTTACTCAGCTTGCTTTTCTTACTTAATAGGAAACTAACTTGAGGTATTTAAATAAAAAAAACTTAAATTAAACTTACTTACCTGGTCAAAGTAGGTCATTGACTAGGAAGACCGTTACATTGTCCTTTCCTTCAAAAATTTGGTTCCCCAAATTCTAACTTAACCAAGCACAACGCTTGGAGGTTAGTTATTTCACATCCTATTCGATCCTTACTCATGGTCTTATCCTTACTATGGCTACCCATAGCCTCTTAACCACGAGCTTACTTCATGTTCTTAGCTTCTTGACTTACTAGTTAGAAAACTTCTTAAAATACTCCGTAAGAGACCTCTTCTTGGAGAAGTTACTTATGGGGTGGACACTTTACCTTGGTTCACAAGGCACTTCCCCATACTCCCAATTTCCACTTAGGCCTATGTAACTTAGAGCTGAGTTGCTCCACTTTGGCCATTCTTTTCAACTAGTACTTTTAGGAGTACCAAGCCTCCCAAGTTAAATCTTTACTCTCAATAGGACTTAGCTAAACCTTACACCATGCACAGGCTCTCAAGCCTCGCTTAGGTGTTTTCTTAGTCACCACCATCTAGTGCTCTTGGCATTATTTAACTTCGCAACTCTTACTCTCAACTTCGGCATTTAAGCCACTTTAGGTGCATCTTAACTTTGCTGCCTCTTAAAGTCGTAGGCACAAAATTCTTGTGGTAACTTATCCTTGGCCTTGTTAGGTACTTCTCAACACTTACTACCCATATGCCTCTTAGCCTTAGGGGCATCCAAGAGCTTAATACACTCGGCCTTGTTATAGCCACCTTAATCCACATGGACTTCTCATCTTTTACATTTCTTCAGTGTGATTTCCACTATTTAACTCCTAATCCTTGACTCCTTTAGGCAATCACTTAACACACTTAGGGCCCTCAACTATTCATTATCTACTTAGCCATTCATTGGCCTTTATCTCTTAAGGCACCCTTAGCATGCTCTTTTACTCTTTATTACCCAGGAGTCATTCCTTAGCCCATTTGGCGTGCTTTGGTAGTAACATTTTTATGGTCATTATAGCCCTTTCTTAGGTCTTTTTAGATTACTTAAGACCAATCTTTAACACCATTAATCAACTTTTCTTAGTTGCTCTAAATACCCTACACTGTCCAACATGTCACTGTTGTATTTTTTAGGCCTTATTTTAGTTACTTGACCATCTTGGGTGTATGCTTGGCATCAAGCTTTCTTAGGCTCTATAGCCATTCTTAGCTCTCCTTAAGATGTCTTTAGAACCCTTGACATTTATTCCTTCAAGGTCCCTTTTAACTTTTAAACTTCGGTGCACCTTTGTCCTAAAACTTCTGCCACACCCTTGGCCATTTTTAAGAATTTCAATTCACTTGATTCTAACTTAGCATTCAGCATTTGGGGACATCATACTTCTCCTGGTTCCTCATGGAATCCATAGGAGTTTTTCTTAACACCCCAAACACATCGGGTTAACACAACACCGAGTGCCACCCATGAATGCCCCTATAATTCTTTTATGCCCGAACTAGACCTATAACTTTTATGCCCATTGAGACCACTTCAATACCTATGCCTTGTTTCCTGATACTTAGGCACACTCTTAGGTAATTACCTTATTAGCCCATCTTTATGCACTAACCACCATAGACTACTTAGTGTGATTTATGCACTAACCACCATAGCCCACAGTGTGTGCACCTTAGGCTTAACTAAGGCCTACAACCCCTTTATGCCCAGGGGAAACTCACTTAGTACCTCTTGGCCCCACACGACACTTAGGTATTAAAGTCTTTTCAAACACTAAACTATCTAGATTCTTTATTATGACTTACTATTATGGGAACTTAGTGATTCAAGGCCATCATTCAACAACTTAAGCTTCTAGGACTCACTAAGTAGTTCTAACTACCCTAGGCTCAAAAAATTTACCTTGGGGTTTCAATTTCCTTATTGGTTACCTTCTTGCCCAAAAGCCATTCTTGGCCATTACTTGACTCGTACTTAGACCCTTAGACCACTTAAGTACCTTTCTTACCCCTTAAGAAAATAAAGAGTCCTAAATGTTTATAAGGCTTTGCAAGCTATCGTAAGTTCCTAAGAACCTCAACCTTCAGTCGCCTTGAATCCCATCAGTGAGGACTTTACCCAAATTCACACTTAGCACTTCTTTTGGGCTTTTCGGGTCATTCAAGACCTTAACTTGGCATCTTCAGCCATACATATATTAATTGTTTCTTTCTAATCTACCAGGGAGATTTTGGTAGTGACATACACTTTAGACCTCAAAGGATCCTTTTTCTTATGATCCTTTTAAAATTAACATAGGTTCATACTCTTAGCCTTTCAACTTAAGGCTTCCTTGGTTCTTTCGAACTTGCAATAAACCTACTATAATATATCCTTAAACTCCTAAATAACTAAGAATGTTACTCATGTGATTTTCACTCCCTACGAGTAGCCTTGGGTTTACATGGACTTTAGTAAGGTACTAAGCCTAAGCCTATTACTTGGAGTTCTTCCTACAACTTTATGTGCCTTTGGTGGTTACTAGGTCCCAATTTTGAAACCTTTTAGGACATCTCTTTTTAACTTAATAGGGTTGTCCTTAAAGCTTCATGACTCTTAGTACCCCCATGGTTCTTCCTTGCACTCCTATGCTAGGTTATATTTCTTTGGGGATTCAAATGTCACCCTTTGGTCTTTAAGGTTTGGGATATCTCTTTAACCTTGACCAACTAGCCATAACTAACCTCCTCAAAGATAACTTCATGGTTCTAGGAACCGTGGGTTATGGTTCTCAATCTTCACTTAACTAACTTCTCACAATTATTGCGAGTCCATAAGGTATCACTTGTCTTTCCTTTACTCACAACTTCAAGGTTCTTGAAGTTAAATTTTGGCCTTATAAGTCCTCTTACCCCTAGCTATAGTACTTAGAGAATTTAATCTCACTTCAAATGGTAACCCTTAAGTGTACAACATTTCTTGGAATCAACCGGCCATGTTCTTTTTAGAGTTGTCCTTCCTTAGACCTTCCCTATAATGCATAGAGTAATTTCTTACACCATAGGAACAAATATGATTGACTTAAGGCGTAACTCATGGCACAACTTACCTGCTTTCTCATGCAAGTCACCCTTACCCTCAGGGTACTCCCAAGGATCACTTATGACCTTTACGGTTAAGTAGGCTCTTATGCCCATAACCGATCCTCACTTTAAGTGTCAATGCACTATTCATCAACCATAACAACAAATTACTCTGTCCTTACCAATCTTAAACTCTTAGGCAAAATCTCAAACCATCCTGAAGGTCTAACCAAAGCTTGCCTTTGAAGGTTTTGTAGGTTTAACTTACCCTTACTTCTTTGTGATCCTAGTTTTCTAGGCAGGCTAGTCACAACCATAAACATAGCAGTTAAACATAAAACTACTTACCACTATGCTACAAACTTAAAAGTACCTCTCTTTGTTGTTGGCTCATTAACCATTTTATTATTCCAAGTAGGTTACCTTGTGATAGTCGAGGTGCCCATGAACGGCCGAGCTCCCAAACTTGGCGGAGTACTGACTTCGGCAGAGGGAAACTACCAGCCGAGGTCAGAAGGATAAACGATCCCCCTGGCCTAATATAGGGAATTCGCTCCCTAAGGCAATGGTAGGACCAACCTCGGTAGAATGATCGAACCCTCTTCGGAAACAGAAGTACCCCTCGGAGGAACCATCCTCGGGTAATATATGCCCCGAGACGTTAGAGTAACCTCAGAGGGTACGAACAAAGCATTTAAGGAGCCTCAGACACCACCCCATAAAGTCGTCCCCCAAGTACATTCTGACACGCTATCACTGGGACACGCCATCAGAGGGACGCCTCGATATGACGCCCTCGGAATGACTAGGCTGTCAGCTCAGCGACTTTCGATCAGATACACGTCCCTTCGTTCCCAAAAAAACAGGGATCGCAGAAAGGAGGGGAGACCATCCGCGATTATGTTGAAAGATTCAACCGAGAAGCACTGAGCGTACCAGACTTTCGACCGGAAATTCGCATCTTGGAAATGGTCAAAGGACTGCGAAGGGACTCCCAGCTGTTCTATGAATTCTCCAAAGATCCCCCAAAAACTCTTGGGGAATTCTACAGAAGAGCCGAACAGCACATGACGGCTGAAGAACTCAGAATGGGGGGACCTAAGGCAGAACACCTTCGCACCGAAGGGCCTGGCCACCAGCCGCGCCAGCAGAACGAGGGAGAACGGTCCTACAGGCAAAGAGGGAAAAGGCCCGCAGCATTCACTCCCCTGAACACCACAAGAGCTAACATTCTGATGACCCTAGAAAGGCAAGGGACAGCAATCCCAAGGCCAAAAGCCATGGCCCCGGAAAATAAAAGGAATATGAAGAAATTCTGCCAATTTCACCGAGAACATGGCCACGACACTGAAGCCTGTTACCAGTTGAAGAAGTACATCGAGTCCCTGATCAAACAGGGGCAACTTCGGCGATATCTGCGGATGCCCTCTCCAAAAGGGAGAAAAGAAGAGCAAATGAGAGCAGATGATGAAGAGTATGACTCAGAGAGACGACGGGACCAAAGTCCCCAGAAAATTCTGCCACCCTCGGCGGGGATCATCCAAACCATCACTACGGGGATGCCCTCAGCCGAGAGAAAAAGGAAGATGAGAGAAGTCTCCATCATGGAGTACGGGAGCACCTCCCGAAGGCTCACCTGTAGGGACGGGTCTGTGATAAAATTCCCTCATGATGACCCCCTCCTTGTCATGTTAGGCACCTCCTATGTGCTTGGCTTAGGCCAAGGAGAACCAAGGAAAAATGAGAGAAAACAGAAAGGGAAGAAAGAGGAGCCATGGAGACTAGCACAATGACTTATGTGCAAAACTGGAAACTATCAGGACTTAGTTGCACATGGAAAACGTACTATGGGAAAGCTGACAGAAAACTGAGAAAGGGGACCAAACTGTGCACTAAGTTAAGTGGTATAAGTGAAACCACAAGTTTAAAGATGGCATTGTTGGCCATGCAAATTTCTATAATGGCTAGTGCAAGACTAGACCATTTGTGGGAGACAACAATGATTACTAGTCAAAATCTTGTCTACCACTAGTGTACTATTCATTAGTTACTAGTTAAACTAACTAGTCTTTATTTTAGTTACATGGCCGGTCATGCATGGGTGCTTATGACACCTTGGTACTTGTGTTGTTTATTTGCTTGGCACTTTGAGCCATGTGTGGACTTAAGTGCCCATTTAGACACAAGTTTGAGTGGCGGCCTTGTGCATAAGTGGACTTAAGGGCTATATTGCGCCATGCAAAGAAATGGAAGTGGAAGTTGGCATTTTAGCTAACTAAAGCAAATGACTTTCGGCCGAAACTAGCCTAAGTCCATTTGCTTCATTTCGGGCTTCCTTGTCCTTGCTAAACCGAGAGCGTTTTGAGAGCTCCTTCACAATCTTGCCTTGACATCCAAAGTTCTTGAAGTACTTGGCGAATTCAAGCTTGGAGAAGTGGATTCGGCTTGTGCTTGCTTGGATTCAAGCTTTGTTTATGAAGAAATGGTGAAGGGCCGAGCCATTTGAGCTAGGGTTCTTGAGGTAACCTTGGAATTTCCTTGAATCCATGGTATTTCTTTCCATGAACAAGGAATTTTGAATGCTCATATGTTGCTAAGCTTGGAGAATAGAGCAATTGAAATATTATGTGGAAAACCTAGCTATGGCCGAATGTGATGAACATGTGTTCTTGGTGTTCTTCTTGGAGTTCATGGAAATTAATCCATGTGTGATGCTTGTTGATGATTATTTAACCTTGTGATAGGTTGTTTGGGTGAAGAACACCAAGATTGTGCAAGTTAGTACTTTGGCCGAAAGTGCATTTTGAGGTAACCCATGTTCAATCTTTGTTTACATGGCATTAACGCCATGAACCATGCTTATTGATGCATTGGTATATGTGTGTTGGATTGGATTGAATGAAGAACATGTGTATGTGAAATGGGTACTATGGCCGAAAGAGTGGAAATGGTGTTTACATGTATTTTGCTTAGTTACATGGTAATTGTGCCATGAGTAAGCTTATTGGTTGTTTGGCTACTCATTTGGTGTAATGGAATGTTGAGTAGTACAATGAGATGAAAATGTGTGCTTGGGCCGAAAGCTTGAATTAGAGTGAAATGGTACATTTCACTTGGTTACTTGGCATCAATGCCATGGTTGATGTTTATTGGTGATTATAATAGCTTATGGTATGTGAGATTAATGGGCAGCTCATGTTTGGGTATTTTAGGCCATATGGCCGAGAGCTTCAAAGTGTTGTATGGTAGTGTCCTTCATTGAAAGCATGGTATTTGATCCATGGAATATGTTGTTAATGGTTATGCCTTGTTATGGTAGGCATTGTGGTTGAATGGCACTTGGACACTTGAAGTTTTGTTGGAGACCGAGAGCTTGAGGTAGGGTTCACTGCACTTGAGTTCGCTTGGTAATATATGCCATGGTTCAAGTGTTAGGGTGGCTAAGTGATGGTTAAAATTTGCCATGTGATCTTAGTTGCTTGATGGGCTTATTGGTTATATTTGATTGCAATGTTGATTAGCTAATTGACTATGGTACATGTACTAAAAATGCAAGTGAATGTGGCCTATTTGCTTGGCATTTTGGGAGCTCCATATGGAATGTTATTGGTAAGATTATGTGCAAGGATTGCACACGAGTACATGTATGGCTTATATGGCCGAGAGCAACAATGTGAAGTGTGTGTGAGTACTTGTGTGCCTTGGTGATTTCTTGTGCATGCTAACCCCCATTATTGTTATTGTATATGGATACACCTGCTTTTCTTGTCTTTGTGTTTGTTTTGCAGGTTGAGCTAACTAATTGGAGGTTAAGCCTTGAGTGTTCACTCGGCTTAACTAAATAAACTCTTTAAGAGTTGGGTATAATGAAGTGAATCCTACTGAGTTAAACTCACTGCCCATTCTCCATTTTTTTTAGGCAAGGATATTCAGCCTGAGTAGTGCTAAGCTGCCTTGTGTGTGCACTTAGTGTTTTTTTGCTTTGTTGCTAAGGTATGTGCCAATGTGTGCTTGGCTTGACACTTTAGAATTATTTGCAAGTCTTATTGTGAGTTGGCCGAGACTTATGGTTTAAGCTTGCAGGCTGTAGAGTGGGAACTGTCTAGGGGAGCATGGATACCTGGACTTTAGCTCTGGTTTTGCTTTTCACCTTTATGACCATGAACATGGCCACGGGCTTGGTGTTGCAGTGTGTGCTTTTGTATGGGATCCTTAAGGTGATGTTTGAGCATTAGGAGTTTGGTCTCGGTCTGTATATAACTTGGCATGAACAACTTATGGGTGCTTGGCATTATTAGCCATGTTATTTGCTAGGTAGACTACACTTTTGGTTGTGTATATTTGTAGTCTCGGATACCTAGATGGTGTTATTTTGAGAACCTTTTATGCCAAGTTATGTATGAGAGTATGGATGGTTATGTGTATGGATATGTGTTATGAGTGTTATGGGCCAAGGTTTGGCGCTATTATATGATATGGATGGCATGATCTTGCAAGTTGTATGGTGCACCATTGTATGTATGTTGATGGCCGAGAGCTACATGCATTGTTCCTTGTGGTTTTCCAAACTTAAACCAACATTGTGGGCTTCTTGGTTGCCATATAGGTAGCACACTTGATTGCACACCAAGTATGCACTGGAAGTTGCATTATTTGTTGCCTTGCTTGTCATGCAAGAAAGTGGTTTGGGCCTTACTTACGCTGCAAGTAATTACTAGTTTGGTTTGAAAGCCACCTGGGCCACCTCCCAGGCCTATTACCTTAAGAAAATAAGACTTAAAGATAGTCCATGTGGTATGGCCGAGGGCTAGTTACCCAGTTTTTAGTTTGGGCTTGTGAGTAAGGTTGGGGACTTACAGGCCAGGGCCTGTGTGAGGTGTGACAGGCTTTGTTTGGTATCAGAGGCTGCTTGTTTAGTACAATCAGAGCTAAGCCTAGACAGTGTTCCCTTTAGGGCTAACTCAAATAAGACTTGTGTTATTTTGGATATTTGTGAATAACTGCAATTGAAAGTGCAGGATGAGAACTAGAGGCAGGGACAAGGGTTCCCTGAGACAGGAAGAAGAAACTGCAGCCCATCATGTAGAGGGATTGGCGGAAAATGTGCTTGAGACCCAGGTAGGAGAAATGGGTCATAATGGGGCTGAAGACCCCACTGCTAGGTACCAAATACCTGGGCCAAGTAGAGATAGACAAGAAAGGATGGAAGTGATGATGGAGTCATTACATGCCACAGTGGCTCAACTAGTGCTGGGAATGCAATCCTTGGCTAGAGGCCAAGCCCAGAATCAGGGAGAAGTGGAGCCAGTGGAGGCAGAAGGGAGTGGGAGAAGGAGAAGGAGGCCTGGCAAAGAGCCAGAGAGTTATGATCAGTCCAGCCGAGCTGGAGGTAATCAAGAGGAAGAAGAGGCGGATGAGGAGAGGAGACATCCAAGAGCCAGGAGGATGAGGTCAGAGGTGAGGCAGGAGCCTAGAATTGAGGAGGAAGAGGAGGGTGACAGCCCAGATATTGAGGAAAGGGATGCATATATATACTCCAGAGGGACTGAACCCTCTGTTGAGGAGACCACACTCAGGAGCAGGTCAAGCAGGTCATCCAGAGGTAAATCTAGTAGCAAAGAAGAGAGGAAGAGAAAGCATAGCAGTGGAGGACTAAAGGACGGCCAATTGGAGGGGTTTCTGGCACTGAAACCTCCAGTTTTCAGAGGGGGTTGTGACTCAGAGGAGGCCGAGTTCTGGTTATACCAGTTAGAAATGATATTGGAGAGAATGGAGGTTACTTCCACCCAGAGAGTATTGCTAGCCACTTTTAGGCTAGAGGGGAATGCAAAACTCTGGTGGAGAGCAGTACAGAAGAGTTACCAGGAGAGGAACCTAAGGAGGCATCCAGATAGGAGGAGGTCCATGAGGTGGCCTGATTCTCTCAGAGTGTTTCGGCAGCAGTATGTGAGTGAAGCACAGAGAGATCAGAAACAGGTTGAATTTGATCAACTGGACCAGGGGAACCTCAGTATGCTGGAGTATGAGCAGAGGTTCAACAGCTTGATCAGGTATGCCCCTCAGTATGACGGACAGGAAGAGCTAAGGACCAAAAGGTTCATCAGGGGTCTAAGACCTGAGCTGAGACAAATTCTCAGAGCCATTGGAGCCAGAGACTATTATACAGTGGTGCAGAGTGCACTGGCTCTGGAGCAGGAGTCTTAGGAGCAATTGAGGAGTGGGCCAGGTAGTAGTAGTGGAACAAAGAAGGGCCAGATGTCAAAAAGGCCGAGAGAGGAGAGGGAAGCAGGAGGAAGCAGAAAGGAGAACAGAATGGATAGAGGACCACAGTCACAACCATATGGTCCTCAGTGTAACACTTATGGGAAGTTTCATGGCAATAAGCCATGCTTTAAGGCTTCCACAGGGTGTCATGGATGTGGTGCCCCAGACCACTGGGTGAGGGATTGCCCAAAAAGGGGTGAAGGCAGTAAGAAATTGCTGGGAACTTTTAATCCCAGAGGACCTAGGGGACAGTTCCCTATGCCCCAACTAAGGACTCAGGGGCCAGCCCAAGGTGGGAGGCCAGCAACCAGAGCTCCTTAGGAGCAAAGAAGGCCTGGTACATTTCCAGGGAGGGTGTTTAAGCTGGAAGCCTGCCAGGAGAGGGACAGGAATATGAAGCCCTCATAGCCGGACTGAAAATGGCCAGAAAAGTAGGTGTGAAGAACCTTGTGGCCCACAGTGATTCACAATTAGTAGTCCGACAGACGAGGGGAGAATATGCGGCAAAAGGACCCAATTTTGGCTAAGTATCAAGATCTCGTTCGGAAACTCATTGAGGATTTCGACTCGGTGCACATAAAGAACGTGCCCCGGAAGGATAATGCCCAAGCGGATGCCTTGGCCAAAGCTAAGGAACCCACCGAAGTGCTAGAACACCCCAGCACGGAGTTAATGTGCATAAAAACCTCGGGGGAGGGATGGCAAAGCTCCCTCAAGAAATATTTGGCAACTTCAGAGCTTCCCGAGGATCCTAAAGAAGCCGCAAAGGTCCGAAAGCGTGCAGGGAGGTACTTCCTCATTGGAGAAGAACTATACAGGCAAGGGTACGCAACTCCTCTGCAAAGATGTATAGGCGAGGATGACGCCAAAAAAGTACTTGAAGAAGTACATGAAGGAGTGTGTGGCTCCCATATAGGGACAGACGTCCTCGCAGGAGTAATACTCCGCCAAGGTTACTTCTGGCCTACCCTAAGGAAGGACGCAAGGCAATTTGTCTGAAGATGCGACAACTGCCAAAGGCACGCCAATATCCAAAAGCTACCCTCGGAAAGAATAAATGCGGCAGACTACCCCTGCCCCTTTGCCGTGTGGGGCATTGATCTCATCGGACCTCTCCCAACCGCCCCCGGCGGAGTAAAATTTTGCATCGTTGCAGTGGATTATTTCACCAAGTGGATAGAGGCAGAACCACTAGCATCGATCTCGGCGAAGGACGCCCAAAGATTTGTATGGAAGAACATCATATGCCGATTTGGCATTCCGAGGGTTATAGTGGCCGATAACGGGACCCAGTTCACTGACAAGGGGTTCCAGGAATTCATGGAGGACCTTGACGTCAAGATACATTTTGCCCCAGTAGCTCACCCTCAGAGCAATGGGCAGGTAGAGGTATCTAACAGAACAATAAAAGATGGTCTAAAAAAACGGCTAAAGGAGGCAAAAGGAAAATGGCCAGGAGAGCTTCCAAGTGTGCTATGGAGCTACCGAACGACTCCCCGAAGAGCCACGGGAGAGACTCCCTTCTCGCTCGTATACGGGACTGAGGCCATTATTCCCATTGAAGTCACGCAGCCCTCAGTAAGAGTACAGGTGTTCGATGAAGGAGGAAATGAGCTTGGACTAAGAGCAAAATTGGACCTCCTCGAAGAGCATCGCGAAATGGCCGAGTTAAGGAGAAAGGCATTCCAGCAGCATATAGCACGCACCGCCAATTTACATGTAAGGAAAAAGGAGATCGAAAAGGGAGACCTTCTTCTCCGGAAGACCGAATTCGAACAAAGAAGGCCATCGCAAGGTGTACTTCGGGCAAATTGGAGTGGACCCTATTTGGTCCTTGATGAAGTTCGCCCAGGGGTCTTTAAGTTGGGTAACGTTGAGGGAGTAGAGTTGAAGAATACCTGGCATTCAAGCTCTCTGAAAAAATTCTATACTTAGACATTTTTTTTCGAAGAAAGCCTGTAAGATACTTTTCCCTGAAGTCGTCAGTAAAAGTAAATGATGAATATGCCCTCGTTACCAAAAGAGCATGCCTGACGATTCTTCCTTACGAAATTCCTCACTTGGCTTAAAAACTCGTCCGAGCAAGAAAGCAGTCCAGAAAGGTTCCTTCCGAAAAAATAAGGTGCGGATGTTCTTAAAAAAAAAAAAAGGGTAAACTTAGAATTGTACCAGCTTCTGAGAAAGCGTATTCGGAAGAAAGAACGAAGAATGGAGGAAAAAATTCTTCATTAAAAAAACGATAAGTCAAAAGATACAAAAGAGGAAAGAAGAAGAAAGCCTATGACTAAGCAGAGGTATCCGACGTTTCTTCAACATTATCATCCTCGGAGGACTCAGTCAAAGGTGCAGGGCGAGCCGGAGGAAGATTAAGGAACTCAACCTTGGACCACGAAGATCTAGGCTCTTTGGGAAAATCCAAGGCAGATAAATGAGAAAGGTCAAGCCCAGGGTACCGAGCGAGGACCTGATGACGAGCCAAGCAAAAGCCATCTTGGTAGGACGTCTTCGACATTTGCTCGCTACAGTCCTTCTCGGCACCAAGAGCCTTCAGGTCAGCTTTCAGCGCAACAATCTTCTCCTCCAGCTTCTTCTTCCTCTTGCTCTTTGTCTTCTTCTTCCTCAGTGACTTAATCTCAGCAAGTGCCTTTGCAAGATCCTCGCTGTCTTGAGCGGTCTTCTTCCGAAAGGCCTCGTTCTCTAAAGAAAGAGTCACGCACTTTGAACCGAGGTCTTCAACCTTGGCTGAGAAATCAGTGAGAAGCTCCTGCCTGCTGGACGCAACCTCGGTCCAAAGACTCCCAAGGTCTTCCCTTGCAAGTTTGTTCAACTCGCCATATTTTAGGGCATACTGGGCGAGAGACTCCTTCGTCTGGCGCAAGGAATCTTCGGACCGAGAACGGGTCTCTGTCTGTTTTGCTGACCAGGCGCGGAAGTACCCGCTGTATGCCAAAAGTTGCAGAAAAACAGAAGCGTCAAAAAAGTATTGAAAAGTAGTGACAGCTTAGAAGAACAATTTTCTAAAAATGAAGGATCACCTGAGCAGCGTGTTTGGTCATCCTCGCCGCGAAGATCTCTTCGTTGGGACATTCGGTGGTAAGGGACTGAAAAGTGGCATGAGTCAACACCCCCATCGCCATTTGTGGAGCCATCAGCTGGCTATGCTCAGAAAACAAATCCATGTCCTCTGTGAACGTCCAGAAAGGCTCCCGTGGCACTCTGCACCATGGAATCCGTCGGTCCCGAAGAGCCCTCCGACGGTCATAAGTCTCCATCCAGGAAGCAGTAGGGGCGTTCTCTGCAAGGTCACGCCGAAGTTCCATCAAAACGACATCCCTTAGCCATTCATCCAAAAAATCGTAGATACGAAAAATACTGAGATTTGTAGCGGAATGGCTAAGGAACCAACCTCGTGGAACTTCGGGGACGCCCTCCTCAGAACCGACCTCCCGAACATCGTCAGGGATGTTTTTCCCTTTCTTCTTCTGCCCTCTTCAAACTCCTGGGCAGACGTTCGCTCTGCTGGAATCTTGGTAGCAGGCGCAAGACTAAGTGTCTCCTCGAGGATGTCAGGCTCCGAAGGAGGATTGTCGGCCGTCGGTAGTTGAGCTGAGG